>CAJNJA010054920.1:0-23386 GCA_905231915.1 Symbiodinium necroappetens | reverse complement strand
CCCTAAACCCTAAACCCCTTTCCTTGCCAGGCCGCGGCCGCTCCAGAGCGGAGCGAAGCGGCGGCGGGGCTGCGGCAAGCGGCCTCCCGGCCGGAAGGGCCTTCAATAAAAGAGGGATCCTTTAAGGGTTCCTTTAAGGGATCTATGGGGCTTCCTTTAAGGGCTCTTTAAGGGATCCTTTAAGGCTTCCTTTAAGGGCTCCTTTAAGGGATCCTTTGAGGGTTCATTAAGGAATCCTTTAAGGGTTGCTTTAATGGTTCTATAAGGATGAAAAGGGTTGTTTAAAGGGGCTCACATAGGGTTTGGGGGTTTAGGGTCGGTTTAGGGTTTAGGGTAGGTTTGGGGTTGGGGTTTTAGGGTCTGGATGGGGGGATTAGGTTTTAGGGCTTAGGGTTTGGGGTGTAGGGTTTAGGTTTTAGGGCTCTCTTCAGGGTTCCCCTTAAAGGGTTCCCTTTCAGGGATCATAAGGACTAAGGCTCTTTAAGGGTTCTTTAAGGGATCCTTGAAGGGTTGCTTTGGGGGTTCTTTAAGGGGTCCTGTAAGGGTTGCTTTCTTTAAGGGCCTTTTTAAAAGGGCTGTATGAGGGTTCTTAAAGGGTTCCTTAAATCTGTAGGGCTCCTTTAAGGGTTGCTTTAATGGTTCTATAAGGATGAAAGATTAAGGGTTTAGGGTTTCGGGTGTTAAAGGGCTCTTTGAGGGTTGCTTAAGGGTTCCTTGAAGCAACCCTCAAAGGATCCGGGATCCTTTTCGGGATCTTTTGAGGTTTCTATAAGTAGCAAGGGTTCCTTAAAGGGCTCTTTAAAGGGCTCCTTGAAGGGTTCTTAAAGGCCCCACCGGGCTTTAAGGGCTCCCTTCAGGGTTAAGGGCTTAAGGGCTCTTCAAAGGGCTCTATGAGGGTTCTTACTAAGGGATCCTTTGAGGGTTCTATAAGGATAAAGGGTTAAGGGTTTAGGGTTTAGGGAGGGTTAAGGGTTTAGGGCTCCTGTAAGGGTTTAGGGTTTAGGCTTCAGGGCTCCTTGGGCTCCAGAGTTCCTTTAAGGGTTGAGGGCTTAGGCATGAGGGTTCCTCTAAGGGTTTAAGGTGCAGGGCTCCTTTACTTTAGGTTTTAGGGTTTAGGTTTTGGGTTCCTTGGGTCTAGGCTTTAGCTCTTGAAGATCTGTTTCAAGGCCTCCTTTAAGGCTTCCTGTAAGGGATCCTTTAGGGATTCCTGTACGGGATCCTTTGAGGCCTCCTGTTAGGTAAGGGATTCTTTTCGGATTCCTGTGAGGGATCCTGTAAGGGATCCTGTAAGGGTTCTATAAGGATTCTTTGGGGCTTAGGGTTTAGGGTTCCCTTAAACGGTTTAGGGTTTAGGTTCTTTTACTGGTTTTGACAGGGTTTGTAGAAGGGTTCCTTGAACGTGTATTGTGGTACAGGACTTTAGCGTTGAGGGTTTGGGTTGTGTGTTTGGAGCTTTGGGCGTCAAAGTTTTAGGGGTCTAGGGTTGAGGGGTTTAGAAAAAGGGGTGCAGTGGTAATTAGTTTGGTTTAGGGACATATGTTGCTTTAGGCTCTGTTCCTTACATATTTTCATGTAGGCCTTATTTTTTGCATATTTTGATTTAGGCTCTATTCCTTATGTAAGATGTAGCTAGGGGCTCCCTGGTCCTGAATCCCAGAAAAACAGACGACCGAATGGATCTAAGGAATAGAACCCCCCCCCAAAAGGGTATGGGTCCCCCCTAGACCCAAACCGGGGGTATTCACCTGCAGTCCTTTTTGTGAGGGATCCAAAAGAAGAAGTTATAACAAATATGGGGTATGATTTTTATTGCTAGTCTCCCCATAAGGACACCTAATGTCTACACTTACCAAACTTCAAAGAGAACCCTAACTACACTCGCCAAAACCGTAAAGCTGAGGTGAGGGCCGACTCGCAGCCGACTACTCAGATCAGGGCTTGCGGTTGATGGTCAACATCCTGCATTAAGCCTATAAGGACCCTAAGCTATCATAAGAATGACGCATTCCTTATTCTGGGTCATGCAGGATTTTAGCCATCAGCAAGAGCGAAAATTAAGTGGCAAACCCTACAATTTCGGGTCCTTAAGCCAGATCCCCGGCGAAATTAACCGAACCCCTAATTTGGGCCGCTAAAATACTCAGGGGACCTCTTGTAGAACCCCGTTAAGGGGTCTACTTGTTGGATCCTTCCGGGGTCAGGGAAGGGGGTATGGTTCAAAGAGGGTCCTCGAGATCTCTAGGCAAGCGCCGGGAGAATTGGGGATTACTGGATCATATTCCAAAAGTTTTTGCAGTTTGGGATGATCATTTGAACAGAGAAGGCTGCCCACATGTTGAACTCCGGAACCGGAAATGGTTTGTTTGGCGTTGGGCGGTTTGGCATCTTCAGTTTGAGCAGGTTGAGATTACCTTCTTCCGTAGTCTCCTTAGGATTTCTTATTATATAGTATACCTCTAAGGAAACTAATAAAGATAATTTTTTCAGTATAGGTCTAAGAGGACTACAGTCTTGCTGGATGGCTAAAGTCCATCGAGCCATTCATCTTATTCATCGTACGCAACCCTGAACGACTCAAGGAGTGGACGCCCTTAGAACGCCCTAGACCCCGAAATGCTAAATCCTAAATTCTAAATCCTTAATCCTAAACCCTAAACCCAAAACCCTAAACCCAAAACCCTAAAAAAAAAACCAAAACCCTAACTCTACACCCCAAACCCTAACTTATCAACCCTAAACCCTAAATTATCAACCCTAAACCCTAAATTATCAACCCTAAACCCTAAAATATCGACCCTAAACCCTGAATTATCAACCCTAAACCCTAAATCATCAACCCTAAACCCTAAACCCTAAACCTAAGTCTTCAGCCGCATCGGATGCCTGGCATGATGCCGAAGGATAGCAGAGGCCGTCATCGAGCAGAACGGCCTGCAGCCTGTCCAGCGCCGAGAAAACAGTTCTTCTTTGCTTCGGGGCAATAAGACCCAATCTCTACATACCTGAAAGGTATCTTCCTTGATTTAGGGTTTTTGGATCTGGGTATACCCATAATGGGACCCAGTCTACACGCTCACCAATTTTTTTCAATGGAAGCCTAACTACACTCACCAGAGATACTACAGGCCCTGCTTCAGTTGGGGTTTCAAGTGTCGGCTTTTTGGGGCAAAGTTTCAGTGTCTAGGGCTTGAGATGAATCTTCCAAGCAGTAAGTTATGCCCCTACACCTAAGCTCATGCAGAACCCGTGGTAGAGCCTTTGTAAACCAATCCCTATCGGCCCTATCGAGCCCTTTTGGGGGAACAGGTATGCACGCCCCTTAAAGAACCTTCAGCCCTGTGCCTTCTCAGCCGAGAAGACCGAGAAGGCACAGAAAGCCCAGCGGTTTAGGGTTTAGGGTTTAGGATTTCTTAAACCCCAAACCCTAAGCCCCAAGCCCGAAGCACCCCAGACCCGAACCTGAAGCCTTTTGTACAGGGTTTGCGGTTCAGGAATTGGAGTTTAGAGTCTGTGGATTTGGGAAGCGGAAGCTTAACTCATGAGGAATGTTGCGCCTAGTTATATACCCCAACACCATGTTCAATAATTTGAGTTCTTCCTGCTGCTGATGGACAAAATCCTGCAGCACCCATAAGAGGGAAAAGCCAGAGTTCCCATAACTTAGGGTCCTTAAAGTATTGCAGCATGGCAGGATTTTGTCCATCAGCAGTAGAACCATCGTCGAACTCTCTCCGAACCTTCCTGGTAATTGAAGCCTTTCATTCAGTCACCAGAACCCTCTTCCAACTACTAAAACCCAACACTCTGCGGCTCCCCCCCCGGCCCATACGGTTCTTTCAATCCCTGAACCCTAAAGCCTGCACCCCAAACCCTACACCCAAACCCAAAACCCCAAACCCCAAGCCTTGAAAGCCTACAAACTACACCTAAACCCTGAACCCTACCCTCTACACCCTAAACCTTCCACACTAAGCCGTCCACCCTAAGCCAGACCCTCTACGCCCTAAAGGCCCTAAAGCCCTAAAAGCCTCCCAAAGTCCTTGCGGGAGGCCTTGGCCCTGGCCATCTCCTCGAAGTGCAGAGACTCCGTTCCCTTGGCGCTGCCCTGAGAGCTCAGCGCTTGTCTATTAGGGATTGTAGGGTTTAGGGGTTTAGGGGTTTAGGGTTTGGGGGTTTAGGGTTTGTAGGGTTTAGGGTTTAGGGTTTAGGGGTTTAGGGTTTGAGGGTTGGGGCGTAGGGGTTGTAGGGTTTAGGGTTTAGGGTTTTGGGGATTGTAGTAGGGTTTAGGGTTTAGGGATTCGAGCTGCCCTCAGAGGTTTGGGGATTAGGGCTTTAAGGTTTGGAGCCTTAGGGCTAGGGATGTAGGGTTTGGGGTTTTAGGGTTTAGGGTTGAGGGAGTCAGGTGTTAGGGTTGAGGGTTTGGGGGTTGAGAGTTTGGTTTCAGGATTTGGGTTTCAGGGTTGAGGGGGAGTTTGGGGGTTTAGGGTTGACAGGGTTGGGGTTTTGTTTGGATGAAGGGTGTTGGGGCTTTGGGTTTAGGGTTTAAGCTTAGGTCAAGGCTTTGGGGACGTGGGGTTGAGGGGTTTCGGGTCTAGCTATGTACCGTTTTGGATAATCTTAATCTCCCTTATAGGCTTAATCTACAACCCTAACTATAATTAACTTTGGGCCTCCTAAAATCGACACCTAGCTAGGGTAAAGGTTTGGGTGTCGGGTTCAGGATTGAGGATCAGGGGTGGAGGATTTAGGTTGTCGGGTTGTAGTGTGTCGGGGTTGAGATCCTGAAGCCCTTAAACCCTTAAACCCTGAAGCCTAAACCCTTCAGGCTTAAACAACTCTTAAACCCTGAACCCCACAGCACAGAGTTTTTTGTGTTGGCTTTGGAGGATTAGTGGATGGAAGTGTTCCTTCGAGAGCTTGTTTAAGGGTTCCTTCAAGGGGTTTTGGGGCTCCTTTAAGGGGCTTTACGGCTTTAGGGGCCCTTTAAAGGCAAAATAGAACCCTCGTTTCTTGGTGGGTTTCGTTCAGGCTTCTTATTGGTTCCAAGCAGGTTTCCCCTAGGGGCCCGCGGTTAATTTCATCTTCCCAACTATGCAGCCAACACTGTCAGGCAGTAAAAGTTGCAACAGTGAAAAAGGGTATAATTTTTTGGTAAGTGCATTTAGGGCTCCTTTGGAGTATTGATGAGTGTATATATTGGGTGCCCTTATGAGGATACTAGTAATATAAACCATGCCGCATATGTGAAGTCGAGCACATGTTCAGGCCTTGCTGTGCGAGCTTTTCCAGCACTACACCTCTGACGCCTTCTCTGATTGGTTGGAGGAGTTCCACGCCGGTCACTTACAGCTTGTTGCAACTGCCAGTTCGTTGTTTGCAGCTTTCAAAGAGCGGGGGCGTTCACCTATTGTGCGTTCCCAAGTTCATGGCGGCTACGAGAGGCAGAGTAAGAGCACCGAAACACGCAGTCACAGGAGCAATCGCACGACCGGGTAAGTATCCAAGACCTAAACCCTCAACCATTCCCCCGCCCCTCCTATGCCTTGAACCCTCAACCAGACCGAAGACACCGCCCAAGATGACGAACCCATCGATGAGATCTGCAAGGAACTCACAAGAGCCATCATAGTAACATTCGTGGCCAACAGTGACGGCAGCAAGACAAGTTTTCTCAACACCAGCAAGAAGAATCGTGCTAGTGGCATCAGGTGGCTAAGCAGTAAGAACGGCAGTGGTGGCAGTCGTGATCATCATCAGCGTCACAATGATCTTGACCCTCGAGCAATTCCACACCCTGAGTGCCATCACGGTCATGACCTAGTAGCTGAGTAGGTAACCTTGAACCTTTTCGGGCTTGTATGAGCTAAAATTTTAACCTTTTTGTGGACCACGGTAGTCGACAGCTAAGATGATGAAGAAAGCTCTCAGGACATCAAGGAGCTCGGTTCAGAGCTCTTCGATGCGTTGCTGGCCTTGACCCCAGAGATAGTGTTGATGATGCAAATCCTGCATGATCCATAATGAGGAATATGCCATGATTTCCATAGTTTGGCCGAAAGCCTCACGTAAAAACAGCCCAAAATCGAATGCAGGACTTTTGTCATCAGCACCTACTTTTCAACCTCTTAAAGTCTAAGGGACTACACATCCCATGTTTTCGGTATGGGTTTAGGGTTTAGGGTTTAAGTCAAGGTTCTTTCCTTGAGCCCCTTCTAGAGATTGCTGTGACAGAAGGTGCGGGGCACGTGGCAGATCCCTTTTGTTTCCAGGGCTCGGGGCTTGAGTTTCGGCGGTCTATGGTCAGTGCCTGAGACTTTCATGTCTACATGTTTTCTTGTGCTTTCGGGCTTTAGGGTTTAGGGTTTCCGGATGTCCCAGTCGAAGGTGACCCCGTGCTGTTGCAGCTTCCTGTCTCTGGGACGGATCTCTGGAAATTTCGCTTGATGCGAGACTAATGAGTTTTAGGGTATGGGTTTGATCAGTTCAAAACCGCAAAACCCTAAAGCCCTCAACCCTAAAACTCTCAACCCTAAAGTCCTAATCCTAAAGGGGTTAGGGTTTAGTGGACTCTGATGAAGACCCCCGCAAGGTCTCGCTGTTTTTGGTGGAGGAGGCACAGGGTTGTGTTGCCCTTGGCTTCCCTAAACCCCAAGCCGGAAACCCAAAACCCTAGGCTCTAAACCCTAAACCCGAAATCCTAAACCCAAACGTGAACTCCCGGAGCACTGCTTACCCCAAATGCCCGCTGCACCCTGACCCTAAACCCTATAAACCCTGAACCCTAAACCTTAAAAGCCTTAAACCCGGCTTAGGCTTCAGCATCCGTATCCATGCAGTCCTCCGGGAGGGTTTAGGGTTTATAATTTAGGGTCTATAATTTAGGGTTTTTGGTTGGGGTTTAGGGTTTAGGGTTTACAGGGTTTAGTGTTTATAGGGTTTAGGGTTTAAAGGGCTTAGGGTTTAGGGTTCGTGGGGTTTCGGGTTGGTCGAGCTGAGGGCTTAGGGTGCTCTAAACCCTACACCGAAAACCCTAAAACAGGGCTTAAGCTTGTGCGCTCGGGGCTGGGCCTAGGCCCTAAGCGAGAAGACCCAGGAAACACATCCTGACCCTTACTCACTGGGCCCTGCATGTTCAACCCCGGGTTTAAGGTTTAGGGGCTTAGGGTTTAGAAGTCTAGAAGATTAGGGGTTTAGGGATTAGGGGTTTAGGCGTTTAGTGGTTTAGGGTTTTCGGGGTTTAGGGGTTTCGGGGTTTAGGGTTTACGGCCTAGGGGTTTAGGGGTTTAGGGGTTTAGGGTTTAGGGGTTTCGGGTTTAGAGTTTGGGGTTTAGGCTTCAGTGCTGTGAGACCGATTCTTCTGACCGCATTTATTGCCGTTGGGATCATGTCTCTCATGATCGGGATGGTTGGGTCTGGTATGCATGTAGTCCTCCCTAAACCCGATACGCTAAGCCCGGAACCTGAGACGAAGGACCCTAAACCCTAACACCGAAACCTTAAAATTCCTAAATTCTAAAGCCCTAAACCCTAAAGCCCTAAACTTAAAGCCTAAACCCTGAACCCTAAACCCCGAAAGCACTAAGCCCTACACCGTTTCTGCCAGTCTTTAAAGTCCAAGCCTTCGAGACCCGATCCCCTTGGCCAGTCCGCATACGCTTCGGGTTTCTTTCTGCAGCTGGTACTTAGGCCCGACTTAGGCTTTAGGGGGCTTCTGTAGTCTCCTCAGGAACTAATGTTCATGTTTCTTGTAACGTACCTTTAAGGAATTTAGAAATATTTTTAAATTCTGGTCGAAGGGGATTACAGCACGGGGCTTAGGGCTAAGAGTTGAAGATTTAAACTATTGTTAGAACGACGTTCGTTTTATATCGGTATGGGATTCCGGTCTTGGGTCTTAGGTCTTGGAACGTTTAGTCTTTGCAGTAGAAGCCAAAAAGTTGGAAACCCAAATGCCTCAATCCATAAGAGTAAAGTCCAGGGAATCTCAGCTGCTTGCCCTTAACCGGTTTCCAACTTCTTGGGGTTTACCATAGACTGAAAGGAACTTCAAATCTCCCTTGAAGGAACCCTAAACCCTCCTTTAAGGAGCCGCAAAATCCCGGTTTAAGGAACCCTATAACCTTCCTGTGCTGTAGGGATTCGGGTTCAGACTGGTATTCGGCTTCGGCAGCTAACGACTGGCTTCCTTCTTCCTTGGAACGAAGACCCAGTCGCTAATCCAAGCATCGCAGCCTTGCAGCAGGGAGCTTTAAAACTTTGAGGGTTTAAGGTTCAAGGCTTTAGGGTTTAAGGTCTAGGGCTTTTAGGGTTTAGGGTCCTAGGGTTTTAGGGTTTAGAGCTTAGCACTTACGACGTAAGGTTTCGGGTTTGGCGGGTATGCTGAGAAACCGGCCCCAAGCTCTGAGAGCCACAAAAGCCAAAGACAGCAGCCGCAGGAGTCTGGCAGGGCGTGCACCTCTTCCCTTTCTGGAGGTTTAGGGTTTGGAGGACGAACTTAGTAGCTGAACGAGTACACTGTACTCTTTTTGGGTTAGTGTGGTCCCCTATAAAACGGAAAGTGTACGCTTCTTAGGGCATATGAACTCCTCAACCCAGTGAACGATTGAGACCCTAAATTCAAGGTAGCCCAGACCCTGAGCCCTAAACCCTAGACAGAAAACCCTAAATCCTAAACCCCTAAACCATGAACCCGAAACTCAAGCAGTCTTGCCAACACGGGAGATCCGGGCTTGCAGTTTTCTCTGATAGATGGCTAGACTTATCCGTAGCCTCCTTACGGTTTTTTAATTAAAATGATAGTGTGCCACTCCGGAAAGAAAGTAACATATTATTGCTATTACTGCGCCAGGACGAAAGTTCGTCGCATCGGGCATTGCTGCTAACATGCAGTTGTAAAACCCCTTCCCCGATAGACTCCTTCACAGAGGCTTTGAGGCCCGGATGCGAGCAAGTAATTCCTCCGTTTGAACAATAAAATATTTTATGTTTATTTCAGCGTGGAAATTCCTCCGCTGGCCAGGCCACATAAAACGCACTTCCTGGTACTCCGAGTCCTCCGCCAACGAAAGACATGCTAGGGCGACAAAACTTTCATCCTGCCGATGTATTATTGGCAGTATTTTAGGTTTAAGGGGACTACAGTTATGCATGGTCTGGGGGACTTAGGGCACCTGAGAAAGTCCGCCAGTGCGCACAAAACTGAATTTGTCCCTGCTAAACAGTTAGAGAATAGACCTGAAAGTCTTAAAGGCATGTATCACGTTTTGCTATGCTTTAGGGAAAATACCCTCCCCCCAAGTAATGCTTACAATAACGACCCCTCCCTGTGGGGGCTTAGCAGCCCGAGGCAGTTTGTTGGCTCTTGCGAAGGAGGCTTCACCAAACACCGTAAACCCTAAACCCTGAACCCTAAACCCGAAACCCGAAGCCCTGAACCCCAAACCCCTGAAGCCCCAAACCCTAAACCCCTGAAGCCCTAAGCCCTAAACCCGACGTGCAGCAGCAGTTGTCTTTGAGGCCGAGCGACGGAAAACAGAAGCAACACCAAGCAGCGCCCGCAACAAACAGAGCAGCAGCAACCCACAGAAAAGAGAAAAGAATGTCTTAAGTTACGATCCCTCGGTCTTGGGAAGACAAACGTGCAAGCTCGGAGGAACTTGACGGAGACCAGAGGGAAAAGCAATTGCATGTCCTGATATAGTAGCCACAGTAGATTGCACATATGTAGATGTCAATCTATCCACTATTGTTTCATGTTCATATCAGTATGTGTGCGATTGGTGCATCAAATATCCGTGGCGAGCTTCAGTGTTCAAGTATGCTTGCACGCATGCAGGCAGCCTGAGCCGAAAACAAGGCTATGGCAGTGCAAAGGCTGCCAGTGGCTGCCCTGAAGATCCTAGTTTTCTCCCAATGTGCGACATCCACGCTGCCGACCTACGATGTCGTGGGCTGCGGCTTTGAACACGACACTTGCGGATGGGTAGACGAAGATCAGGCTGGGGCACAGCATCTCTTTTCAAATATCGGCATCTGTGTCCCCTGCTTGCCGGCTGAGGCAGCAAAGACGACAGTCTTTCGTGTTTCGGGTGCACTTTCGAGTCGTTCTGGCAGTGGTTTTGAGAGGTATGGACGCGGACAGTTGGCGGGAAGAGCGGAACGGGTCCATCAGATGCTTTCGATGGAAGCTACCTGTTGCACTTGCATGTCGGCGATCCCGATGACGAGGCTTGGGCATTGTCAGCCTTAGTGGACCGAGGCCTTCAACCCCATCTCGAAATGTGGTTAAGTTCAGCCACGCTGTGTGTGTGGTGTTGTCTGTACTTCAACCTTCTTCTTGAAGCTGTGCCCCCTTACTCACACTCAGACATGTGCACAGCAGTTGAAAACGCTGACGACAAATCTTGCAGCAAGAACGCCCCAATCTCCTCCGCATCCACATCCGAAATCTCGTCTCGTTGAGAGCCCTTCTTTCATCAAGAATGAGGCGATAGTTGCGAGCCTTTGGGCCTGCTCAGCTGTAATGTAGACAGGGTCCGGATAGATGAGGCGAGACGCTATTGTTTGCCGTATCGGCGTTAAGAACTACAAGGTTCCTACAAATCTGCAAAAAGAACACACCCAGGCAGACCCTCGAGTCATTATGTCATGTGTTATACTGTTGATACTGATCGACAAGTTGCTCTTCCAGAAAAAGAGAGACGAAAGAGTTTGTTGCGCCAACAGGATGATAAATAGCTTCCTTTGTCGTGCTTACAAGCACCACGAGAACAGCAACTTCCTACGATTTCTTGGAATCACCCTTCTGTCTCCGCTTTGATATCTTTTTCTGTTTTTGGGGAGTTCAGATAACCAGCCCATACTGGGGCTCTTTCTCCTCTGCTGGTTGGGGTCTCCCTACGTACCTACCCGGTCATGAGGCATAGAGCAGCTTGTGCATATCTTGCCGAGACATCAGCAAGTTCCGCGCATTTCCGACACAGGCGCAACGGACACTAAGAAAAACAAGGTTTCCTCTCGTATTGAGCAGTCAAGAACTGATCAGGGACCCGACAGTTTCTCAATAATTACGATGTAATGTCGCCATCTTGGAGTCTGTGGTGTATTTCTGTTTGTCCCAGGTCTCGAAGTGGGTCTGCATGCCTTTGAGTCGCCTTTGTTCTTAGACAGGTGTATGTTATGTACTCAGATTTGTTTGAGGCACATACTTTAGATAGGAAAGCCCGAGGAACTACGGCACGAATGCATTTTTCCTGCAGCAGTGCTGAAAGAGCGCTGCAGGTCCAACAGCCCACCGAGTAGCAAAGGAGCCGGAAATCCAAGATGAAACCATCTCGCTCTCTCTCTCTCTCTCTCTCTCTCTCTCTCTCTCTCTCTGCCCGTCTCTCTCACTCCCTCTGCCTCTCTCTCTCTCTCTGTCTTGCACCCTTTCTTGAGACAGTATTCAACAGAAAATCTAGAGTCTTGACAAGGCCATTCCTTGAGACTGCCCAAAGACAGGAACATTGCTTTGAGTCATCGAGGGTGTGAAGGGGAGAGAGCTCCAAATTTTGAAAACACAAAAGATTTACAAACAGTAAAAGTAAATGAGAGAGAGTGTGTGTGTGTGTGTAGTGTGTGAGTTGGTAAGCAGCCCGAATCCCTAAACCGAGTGCGGAACCCAAGACCTGAACCTTAAACCCGCGCTTCTGCCTGAGGTGCATCCGAGCCCGGGGAGCATTGTTGCCTTACAAGGATGGACTCATAGCCGCCAACTTGGCCTGCTAATGGGGTACGGTAGTACTCCGCAGTATGCTGGGCATGTTTAGGGTTTAGGGTTTGGCTGGAGCTCTGCGTATGCAGTCCCTTTTAAGGTCGCTTCCTGCGCATGAACACGCCGACAATCGACGCGACAACACCTGCAGCCGACTTTCCCTTCGAGCCTCGGTCCTTGAATGTGTACAGGTTTAGGGTTTAAGGGTCCTAGGCAGGGTTCTAGATTCTAGGGTTTAAAGGGTTCCAGAATATTTTCGGGCGTATCGGGTTTTAATTTTAGGCTTCAGGGTTTAAGGTTTGGGGTTGAGGGACCTTCAACCCAATAAGCAGTTGCCCCTTGGCCTTGGACATCCCCCTCCAACCCCATGACCAGAAGCAGCACCAAGTCTTAAGAACCCTTAACCCTCGGCCCAAAACCCTAAACCCCAAAAGCCAGAAAAACTCCTGGGAAGGCTTGGACTTCGGCGCGCTTCACCGTGATCGACGCGGGCAGCGGGGAGCGCGCTTTGCATAACACCTTCCACAACCGCTTCGTGCGCATGAGCGCCGTCGGGATGGATACCAGCGGCTTTAGGGCCTCTATGCCTTCAAAAAAACCGGAGTTTAGGGTATAGGGTTTAAGGAATTTAGGGTTTAGGACTCAGAATTTAGGGTTTAGGGTTTCTGGGGATGGCCTTCAGGGAACTTTTAGGGTTCAGGGTTGAGCGCGTAGGGTTTCAGTGCGATCTCCCAGGTCGCTGTTCGAGCTCGTGGGACTTGGGGTCTGTAACCGCTTTGATTTTTTTTGAGGTCGGTAGCAGGGATGCTGTCATGGGCGCCTGAGGGTTACTAAGTCGGAGCTGCCCTTTCTGCAAGCGCAAGGCCTACCATTTCAAAGTAAAGCGAGTCCTGGGTTGGGGTTTTAAGTTTGTAGCAGCAACCACTCCTAATCCTAACCCTGCATCCGAAACAACAGGCCAAGTCCCACGCACCTCTAATGTTCAACTGCAAGCCCCGATTAGCAAAGTCACAAGAAGTATGGTGTTTTATTGCTGGTATCCCCATAATGGGGCCCAGCATATACACTCACCAAAATTCAGAAAGAGCCCTAACTACACTCACCAAAAAAAGTAATATAAGCCCTATTACACATGCAGATTTCTGCTCCAAAGATCCTTTGCGTCCCCTTCGGGCCCCCAAACTAACCCAAATGTAAAAATTGTTTGCTCCATCGTGGGAGGATGGGGAGTGTCATCGGAAGGTATTTTGCAGGGTTACCAGAAAAGGGAGCCCAATCTTGACAGCCACTCTTACAGCCCCCCAAAGGAATCAACAAATAGATGATAAACAAACAAATAAAATAAGTAGATAAATAAATAAATAAACATATGTATATACAATTATATATATAATATTATATAAAATTGTATATAATATCACATATATATATATATATAGATTTAGATAGATAGATACAAATATAAAGACCATTGGCAGCTCCGAGGCTGCAGATGACCTTCCTGAAGACGGGAGCTGGGAACGATTTGCCGTGGTGGATGCCGGGGATGGGTCGATCGCCTTGCACAGCGCGGTCCACAACCGCTTCATGGCATTTTGAGTATCCTGAAGGCCTGTTCGGGTTGAAGCTTGAACCAAAGGTAAGCCCTAAACCCGAAGTTTGAAGCAAAAGTAGACCCTAAACCCTAAACCTGAAGTTTGAACCAAAAGTAGACCCTAAACCCTAAACCCCAACTCTAAACCCTAAACCCTGAATCCTAAACGGCACTGGGGCCCGCGCTTTGCTTTCGGTTGCCTGGCTGTTGGTCATGAGATGGTAAGAAGAGCGCCTGAGACTCGAAACCATTGTCATTGTCTGAGCATGAGGTGGAGTGCATAACCGGATCTTCAAAGTTCATGATCAAGCGCAGAGTCAATGGCGCGACACTGTCGTCTAACAAAGCCTGCTGGTATTGATTTCGCACTTGCCTTGTGCAGAAACGGCCATGCATAGTACATCTACCATCGTGGTTTTGTGCACCTAGCTGTCTTACGCGATAAACAAACAGGGTGGCTTGAATCCGGAGCCACCTTTTTCGCAAGGTGGGTGTCCCTTTGCCAGTAGGCTTGTATATGCTAACGCCCTAAACCCTAAACCCCAAACCCCAACCCTGACCCTAAACCCTAAACCCCAAACCCAGACCCTCCAAACCCTAAACCCTAAATCCTGAATCCCAACCCCTAAAAGCCCCAAGCCCTCAACCATTGAATCCCAAGCCCCATAAGCCCTAAGCCCTCAGCCATAATCCTACACCCTAAACCCTAAACCATAACGTCAGAGCCGAGGCTTTGTCTCCTTGTCCGACGATGGCACGGCCGGCGTGAGCGAGGCAAAGAATGCCTCAGACCCGCCGTCTGCCTTTGAGCGCTTCCGTGTGGCGCAGGTCAGGCCCTGAGTTTCGGGGGTTTAGGGTTTTTAGGGGTTGAGGGCTTAGGGTTTAGGGTTCAGGTTTTAGGGTTTAGGCTTTTAGGGTTTAGGGTTTGGGGTTTGAGGTGTAGGGTTTGAGTTTAGGTGTGTCTAGTCTTGAGGAAGGTACTAAGGCGCCCAGGCGACTTATCAACTAGGGCACAAGCAGGGTGATAAGTAAGGTAACCTCATAACCTACTGACCAAGTCCCCTAACCCTCGAAGTGTATGCGGATTGTAATGCAGTGTGCTCTATAGAGCCGGCAGGGCAACAAATGCTGAGCCTCAACCCATCAACCATCATTGTAAAACCCCAGAACCCAAAACCCTAAACATCAACCACGATCCACAACATAATCAGATCAGTCGCAAGCACATGTAACGCCCTGCGGGGATGTCACCTCAGCAAAATCCAAAAATAGGTGAGACGCACTCACATCCTACTTCCAAATCCCGAGCCGTGGTCTTCATGGGCAAATGAGGTCAAGCCCTTCCTGGAGCCCGGGTCCATAGTGGCCTTGCACTCCACACGCTGGAATCGCTTCCTGCGAATGAACGATGAGGCCGCAGACTCATCTTGTTAAAGAGTTAAACCCAAAACCCTGAACCCCAGACGCTAAACCTAAAATTCCAATTACTCCTAAAAGCTTTAAAACGCCTGAACCTTAAACCACAAGCTTAAGGTTTGATGTTGCATTCTGCTTGGGCTTTGGGGGCTGGCTCTCTGATTCGGACTTTTAGGGTCCGTTCAGCTCTTGCGTTTGGTTTGCAGGAATCGGTTTGGGGTTTCGGGACTTCAAATTTACCTTTCGCCGGATTTGTTTAACCCGAGGGTTTAGTCTTTGCGGTTCCGGGTTTCGGGTGAAGGTGCCGTGCTGTGAGGTTTGAAGTCACTGGAGCTTCGCGGCTTAGCATCTAAGAGAGTCAGAGAAAGCAAAATACAAGAGAGGGAGAGAGAGAGAGAGAGAGAGAGAGAGAGCGGAGGGGGAGAAGAGAGCCACGGAGAAAGGGAGGGGAGGCAGGGACGGAGCGAAGGGGAAGAGTGTGCTGCAGTCGACCCCCCTTCAGGACACCAGAGCCCCACAAGACAAGTTCTAGTGTTGTTCTGGTCCTGGACTCGGTTTCTTCACGGTCATTGTCTTCTCCGCTGGTCGTTCTCACCAGACAAGGAGCCAGGGCGCAAATTCGCACGAGTGCCTTGGGAAGGGGGGGGGGTAATATGGCTGCGGGGAGAGAGAATGAGACCGGAAGAGAAAGCAATAGACCAAGGCGGAAAGACGAAGAAGAGAGAGAGGAGCGCCGACGGGTATAGGATCTAGGCTTTAGGAGCTGGGAGCTGGAACCTATACATAAGGTACATATACCTATAGTTCTTAGAGAGAGAGGCAGCCAGAGACGGAGAGGGAGACAAAACCCTAAATCCCTAAATCCCTAAACACTAAACCCTAAATCCCTAAACCCTAAATCCCTAAATCCCTAAATCCCTAAATCCCTAAACCCTAAACCCTAAACCCTAAATCCCTAAATCGGAACCCCGTCAAACCTGAAATGCATGTCCTGAGCTCTACGCACTAGCACTGGATTGGCTCAGGCGGACATGGATGCGAGTGGGCTGATGGACATTGCCATTGCCTGAGTGGGTCGATGAGACAGATTGCTAGCTAGGGCATGGATCGGGGCTTTGAAAAGACATCGGTTTCGTTTTTTTTAAAAGCCGCTGTTTTAAATTGGAGGGTTTGGCTTGCTTGGTTGAGACGTAGACTTTTGGTTGAGGAGGGATTCCGGGCTTAATTGTACTTAGACCTGGCGACTTTCCTGATGCCTGGGCGAGAGAGCCCATCGTCCCCCAAGCCCGAACCTGAACGGCCCGAAAGCGCCAAAGCGTGCAGCAACAAGCCTCAAAAGCCCAAGAAAGCCCCCTCACACCCAACACCCGAACAAAATCCGCAAACCCCCCCAAAAATCCCTAAACCCTAAACCCTGACCCAAAAATCCCTGAAGCCCTGAGGATTCACTTCCTACTTGGTGGACTTGGGAGCGCTTTACCGTTGTCGATGCCGGAGATGGGAAGGTCGCCCTTCACAATGCGGTGCACAACCGGTTCGTGACTTGGCCTTGGAGCTTTGGAGCTTTGGGCTGGGCATCGGGTTTGTGGCTTCATGTCTGGAGTGGTCTACAGCGTTTTTGGGCAAAGGATATTAATGGTGTCTGTAGAAGGCTGAGCTTCTTGACTCAGGAAAATTTGATTAAGTTGTTGCATGTTTCATTGCAACATCGAAGACGGAGTGTGTTCCGCCACAAGTGGGTATGTAAGGTGAGGATGAACGACGAGGACATGGACACCAGTGTCCTGATGGCCAGCGGCGACCTCCCTGCATATGCCAGCTGGGAGGCTTTCGCTGTGAGGTATCTTTCGAATCTTGTCTTCAGTTGTTCTACAAGATTCTGGCTCCTTGGGTTTGGGGCTCAGGGTTTGTTCCCAGTATTTTCAAGTTCTATGTTTCGTGCTGCCTTCGCCGAAGCCTTTGATTTTTCCGCCCGAGACCGACTCAGAAATGGGGAGATTGCCCTGTACAACCCGGTCTTCAATCGTTTCGTCCGCCAGACAGATTGGGAAGTCGATAGCAGCGACGAGGTCGGAGAGGAGGATCCCCGCATTTGTTGTTGTCAGCTTTTTATCATACGGTTGAAGGGCTTAGAGTTTTATGCTATCGAAGCATTCCAGGTGAGGGTTGATTATGAATATTTCGGGCTTCCATCTTCAGGGCGGCTGACTGTGTTGAACGACTTGGCACCTGGCAGGTTTGCAGTTTAGGGTTGAGCGACTGAGCGGTTTCGTCGAACCTGGGATCTTGGCGTGTGAGGCCTCCACAAACTGCATTGTTTTAGCTCGGTTGTATGTTCGTGACTGGAAGCATTCTGCAAAAAGAGGCGGCCGGAAACGCGATGCCGTGAGATTCCCGAAGCCTCTCCCCTAGCGCCTGCAAGCGGACTTTCTTGAAGAAGGAAAAAGCTCCAAGGGTGGGATGAAGGTAGGTGGGGTAATCCCAAAATATGAGTCCTTATATACAAGGGATCCTTCATCCTTCCTACCTTTATCCCACCTTTCGAGGACTTTCTTGAAGAAGTCCCGGAGTGGAGCTTCAAAGTCGTGACAGTCGCCGCAGCTCCCGCCCAAAGCAGCGACCTGGTCGGGTCTTTCGAGGTCGGCCAAGGAGAGCGAAAATAGGTATGTGTGTGTATATATGTGTATATATACACATAAATGTAAATATAGATATAACTATAAATAGATACATCTAAATAAATATAAATACAAATATAAATACAAATATACATATATATATGTATATATTCGTGTCTGTGTGCATATACTCCACGGCAGATATACACAAAGTTGAAGAGTTGAAGAGAGCTCTAGGTTTGAGTGTTGCTGCTGTTGTTTCTGTCGCTTCTTGGTCAAGCATGGTGTGTAATGTATGAGCTCTGTTTGGATCTATTGCAGTTTGTAAGGTCTTTGTGGATATATACGACTCACTATCTGTTGGTTGATGAACCTATCTACTAGCTGTTACTAGCTGTCGTTCTACCGACCTGCCAACCGACCTGCCGACTGCCCACCTACCGACCGACCTCCCGACCTACCTTTCTCTACTTACCTATCTATGCGTGTGTCTATCTATCTATTATCTTTTTTACCCACTATACTCCCCAGCCGCACGAGCCTCGGAGCGTCGACGCGTTGCAGGGCACGGAGCCCAAATTAGAAGGAAGCACATGAACTACACGAGGAAAGGTGGAACCCCAACAGCAGACAAGAGATCCCAATTCGGGATGAGCGTCATTGAGGATTTCTTACGTGGCGATCTATCTATTATCTATCTATGGATCTATCTATCTATGTATGTATTCATCTATCTGTCTATCTATCTGTTGGTCTGTCTATTTATCCATCTATCCATCCCTCCATCGATCTATCTATCTATCTATCTATCTGTCTATCTGCCTGTCTATCTATATCTATATCCGTGTCTGTCTCTATATCTATATCCATATCTATATCTACATCCACATCTATACCTATCTATCTCTATCTGTCTATCTATCTTGACTATCTGTCTATCTATCTTGCTCTCTATCTAACTATCTACCTACCTACCTATCTACCTACCTACCTACCTACCTACCTACCTACCTACCTACCTACCTACACATCTGTCCAGTCAATCTGCCTAGCCATCTATCTTTCTTGATTTGTGTCAACATGTGACTGTACATAGTGTTATATAATGCCTCTAAACCTCTCACTTTGCAATATATCTGTACATGTTCAAACATTGCCCATGTGTATATTTTCACCTAGACTTATGCATGCATGGATGTATGTATGTATGTATGTATGTAGGTATGTATCTATCTATGTATGGATACACACTCTGTATGTTTATGTAAACTCACTATGTGTATGTACATATGTGCACAAACAAGAAGCAGACATGTGCGTGCACGAGGAGCGTGCAAGCGCTTAGAGTAGACAAGACATGAAACAAAATACACATCCCGAGTCATGTGCAAGAGGTATCAAGGTCTGGCAAGACTACCACTGCCAAATACAAAAGATGCATCGACGCCCAATGAATCGCATTCCCCCATGGCTGGAGGTGTTTGCCATTGAGAGCCCCGAATTCGTGGAAGGAGACGGCACAGAAAGGCACCTGCATTTTCGCTACCACATGAGTGGAATCGAAACCGGCCGTTTGGAGCTGCAGTCCTCGGACGGTCAGAAGTGGACAACAGCTTGGTCACTTTCTGGTGACCAAGGTGGCCTCGTAACTGAGTAGAGCACCTTTAACTCTTCGGTTGTTATGATCCTATCATAATATAAACGGTTAACCCTTGTTGGGCCAGGGTAGTCGACCCCAAGGTGGTGAATGGCATGAAGCCGAAGTGAAACTGCCAGATGATGCACAAGTACTGCGCTTCCTTGGCATCACAAGAACTGGTGCTACAAGCGACATGGCCTTGGATATGCTGCAGACTTCCAATGTCTCTTTAACAGCCAGCGATTTGCCGAGCTATGACATTCTTGCGTGCGGCTTTGAGAACGACTCTTGCAGCTGGAGAGCCGTCAATGGCCAGGCGCACTTTGCACGGGGTTGTTTCATTCCCAAAATATCTTTGCCTCTATAAGCTTTGTGGCAAGAAGCAGAGTCAATAAGTGCCTATCCTGCATGCTCCGACGGAGAGCAGAAGCAGACCCTACGCTCACAGCATAGCACAAGATGGCAGTCTGCATTGAATGCCGTCATTGTAGTGAAAAGTTCTGCACACTATCGCTGTTGCCGGTCACGTCCCTCTTGGCGCCTGTTAGCCAGCATATCAGATTTGGGCTGAAGATTTTGATGCTTCGAAAGACCACAGAGCCCTTCACCGGGCACGAGATTGTTTGAGTAGCTTTGCCGGAAATAGAACAGCATGTCCAAGAAATCTTCAAGCTCCTGTTTTCAGATAATTCCGTTCTTGCTGGAATCCCCTCGTTGATGCGCGTAGTCATCCTTGCACACTACACATCGGTGATGAAGTGGATTGGACGGATCAGTCGAGCAAACGTTCTTGCTTTTTCGCGACTTCGGAGCTTGTTCGCTTCCGACAAGCTGCAGGATGCTAACGCATGTATTGGGGATTGTGGGTTCGTGTACAGTGTACACGTTTGGCATCCATTGAAACCAGACAGACAAGCCCAGGAGATAGAGTGGGCATCGTGAAAACCTGCAAGTCGACGAGATCTAGAATCTGGAGGAGAAAGTCTAGCCGGAACTGTGTCGTCCGCCACGATGCCAACGATGTCATCAACATATCCATGTTCTGTACCTAGCAAGCCTGCATCAACATGCTTGACGCGTAGATTTGTGAATCCGACAAGGATGGCAGGGATAAGTTCAGTTGGGCTGATGCTGGCATCGTCTGTCCCTTTCCCACTTCTCGACAGGCATTAGGCACTGCATCGGAATGTGTTCAAAACTTTTCCTGCTCTAAACCCTAAACACCCAAACCCTGAACCCTAAACCCGGAACCCACAACAAATTCAAAAAACTCCCAAACTTATTCCGGACCCAAACCCTAAACCAAAAGCAGATACACCCTAAACCCTAAAGCCTAAAGCTTAAAACCTTAACCCGAGCAGAGGCCTGGTTGCGGGGAGCTGGCCCCACATCGTCTTTCGGCACCGGGCCTTCCGAGGCGTTCGATGGCGGTCACTACATGTACCTGTGGTCTCCTTCGGAACTATTTTTGCTTATCTTTATGATAGTAGTATAACCCTGAGCAATTATCAAAAGTATAGTTTTATTTTGTTAGTATACCTCTAAGGAGTTATTAACAATATTGTTTTTATATAGGTCTAAGGGGACTACAGGTACTTGGAGGCGAGCGCTCCGAGCTATCCCCACAAGGCGGGACCCGCGAAAGAGGCTACAGACTATGGGGTTAGGGTTGTGTTTAGTCGTTTGGATGTAAATAAACCCTAAACCCTAAAAGCTGAAGGCTCGGCTTCGGTTACCCTGCCTCGCGCCTCGAAGATTCATGATGTGCATGCCGGCCTGATCTGCAGAGGAGTTTGTGCTGGAAAGCCCACCATTCAAAAAGGGCGACGGCGCAGAGAGGTACCTACACTTCCGCTACCACATGTATGGGAGTGACATCGGCCAGCTGACGCTGCAGTATTGGCATGGCATGCTCTGGACTACACTTTGGTCTCTCTCCGGAAACCAGGGCGACATTTGGCATCCTGCCCTTGTGAGTTTGCCAGGCGATGCACAAGCACTCCGGTTTCTGGGCATGACCGGTGAAGGATGGGCCAGTGATATGGCGCTGGATGCGGTGGAGCTCGCTGCTGCGGTGCCTCGCGATGCTCTGGACTGCAGCCCTAGGACCCCAGAATGCAGCTGGATGTCTACTGGTACCCTTGACGAGGTTTGGGCTGAAACCCCCGTGCCTGCACTTCCCGAATCTCGGCAGAGCAGTCTGTTGCATGTCATACTCGTTGCCAGGTCGGCGAAGCTGTCTTGGAGATGCATGTGGACAGCTGCAACAATTACCTGGATGGGGTGTACAACGCCGAGGGTCGTACGTTCAGCGGCAGGCCCTACTACAAGCACGATGATAAGAGTGTGTACCTGTACCACGACCCTAGTTGTCATGGCCGCGGGCTCTGGCCTCTCTGGATTTTTGCGGCAGGTCCGCCCTCGCTCACTTCTTCCCAAGATCTGAGTGGCGATGGGAGCTGCAGTGTCTACTCCTATGTTAGCAACGACGATGCACTGCCGCCACTGACCGGTACTTGGATAAGTTGGTGTTCTCGCACAGATTCGGGTGAGTGGCAGTGGCAATACGAGACACTCACGATAAGTGCGTGGACTGCTGCTCCGTTTTCTGATGCCTTCTACTTGACCTCGATGTATCTCACTGGCCGTGGGAACCCAAAGGCCTGAGGAAGCCAAGTTCTTGGTGTCGTTGCTGTCACATGCTCTGTTGCCCTATGTAGGGGTGGGTTGGCTTGCACAGGCTGCATGTGAAGGTAGTACATGAACTAGGCAGCTGAAACAGTTGGCCAGGCTTTGGCAATCAAGCCCAATGGGAGCACGTTTCTGCAAGCCGGCCTTGAAGCAGTGGAATGGAAGCCTGCCCACGAGCACTAGTAGCCTCATCCTGTTCTTAGCAGGTAGTGGGCAATGCACTACTCCCTGCATGAAACACGATCCGCTCATGCCGGGATTGTTGTTTGGGCCAGCAGCTCACGGCAGGAGTTCTTCTTGCAGAGCCCTTTCTTCAATGCGGCCACGAGCCTGTACTTCGAGTATTTAGTCCACAGCCTCGACGATGACTTTGGCAGCATGCAGCTGCAGGCTTGGAATGGTGAGGATTGGACTACCATCTGGGCACTCTCGGGCAATCAGGGTAAGTCTTGGCGTCAAGGCCAGGCACATATCCCGAGCTCTACGACCGGCTTGCGTTTTCGAGGATTTCTTGGAGAGGGGAAGACCGGCGATTTAGCGCTAAGGGCACTTCTCACTGCCCTTGCTGTGGAAGATCTAGTTTGCGAAGACTTTCAGCTCTGTGGGCTGTGGGAGCCTGGCCCCACCTCCACATGGAGAGCGGTGGACAGCGGCGGCTTGGAAGCCAGTGGCACCGACAGCCATACAGCTGTACTTGAGAGTGCTCAGATCCGGAGCGTTGCCTCTGAGGTGACTTTTTTTCTCAGTTTCCAGGTCACGGGGCCTACGGCTGTTTTGGCGGTGCAGCAACTTACCGAGAACGGCTGGACGGATCTCCAGACAGCACCTGGCGAAGCCAGCGCTTCCGGTAGTTCCTGGCAGGAGCTCACAGGCCTTATCTCGGCGCAGACGCAGGCGCTGCGGGTGCTGGCGACCATGAATGACCCGGGAGATCTGGTACGGATCCGCTCCTTTCAGTTCCCTTGTAGCTGAGCAGGCAACCTTTGCCTTTTTTGGGCTTATGTGATCCTACCATATTTTGGAAGATTAACCTTTTTGGGCCCCGGAGCTCGACGCCTAAGGTTCAGTTCCACTCACAGATACATCACAGTCCAGGAAGGCGATTGTGTCGTGGTTGGTGAGTGTTTGCAAAGCAGCGGTTTCCCGACGGCCCTGCCGCGGTCTCAAGAGTCCACTTGCAGGGTGACCACGGACTTGTCCCTATACGCGACACATTTTATGGTGGGCGAAGGCATCGTGGCCCATTTCATTGATGCCTTGGGCGGACAAGACGAGCGGATTTTTCCGGGGCCCTCTGTGGCTCCACGTGCATCCACATCATGGCTTCGCATTGAGAGTTCTGACTGGCTGGGATGGGATGATGATTTTTTGTTCAAGCTCTGTGCGATGAGGCGGTCAATTTGTCTGCCCTTGTTGCTTGTGTCCTGGCTTCATGGGCGGCGCTTCAAGAACAGGTGTTTCTATGCACCGGCTCCCTGTCGTATGCTGCTCTAGATATGCACTGCAATTCTGTGACCGGATTCGGCCGGTCAGGAGGGATGCTCGGCCGAATCCATATACTATTTAATCTAGTTCTTCTTGCAGTATATAACAATTAAAATTTAATTGTATATACTGCAAGAAGAACTAGATAGTGTGTGCAGATATATGTATATATGGTAACCCCGCCCCCCATG
>CAJNJA010054919.1:0-54429 GCA_905231915.1 Symbiodinium necroappetens | reverse complement strand
CGAGAGGAGTTCACACACACACACATACACACCCACACACTCGTGCAATCCTCTCTCTGATTCGACTTGATCTTTGAACTCTCTCTACAGAGGTGAAGACATGAAGCCACATTGGCGGTAAATACTTCAGACATTGAAATGGATTATCTGCTCACTTCACACTGGGGTGTTTAGCTTAGCCCTATCGCCATGGCAATCGACAAATACAGAACACTCTATTGCAGGTTCACAGATTGGCGTCCCAATCTGCTTCACGGAGTATCCACAGCCGTCTTCGTTGGCAGCAGAACTGTGGACTCCCTGCTGCCCCCTGCGAAACTGCAAGACATGCAAGCACACATACAACACACACACACACACACGCGCACACACACACAAGCAGAGATAGACATACACCGCAGACGCACAGAGGCACAACCATACAGACAACCAACCCCACACAGACGCACGCACGCGCTCCCATTGTGAATTCGCCCGAGGCATCAAGTGCGCCAAGATCGTGGAGTACAGTTGGCGGAATGTTGCAATAACATGATTCTGTAATAAAATATTTAAACATTATATTCGTATTCAAAATTCATTAGAAACCCGATATAACATACTCACTTTATAGGTCGAAAACACACATATATATATATTCATAGATAACTCTCATTGTTATTAACTATTCATTTGAATAAGAGTCAAGAATAAAGACATATTGAGAATATTTATTTTTTACGCTATCGGTGAGATTGTTGTTATATCGCCTGAGGCTGGGGGCTGGGCTGGGCTAAACATTTTGAGCGTAAATTTTCTGATTGGTTGGGCTGGGGCTGGATGGGCTGGACTAAATTGGCTGGGGTTGGGTTGGGTTTCTGGGCTGGGCCGGGACGAGGGAGGGGCTTCTGGGCTGGGGCTGGGCTGGTCTGGGTTGGGTTGGATGGGCTGTTTTGGGTTGGGCTGATGATGGGTGGCGCGATTTAGGTTGGACTATTGTAGGTGGGTTTGCTGAAGTATGAAATAGACATTGGTTTATAAGGTAAGAAAAAAGTTGTATAGTGATAGGGTTAATAGTAATGAATAGTATTATCTTTTCTGTTTCTGGGTTTAGGATTTATAGAATTAAGGGCGTGAATCAGGAATATTTTGATCGAATATTTTGGCCGAATTATTTTGATCGAGCATTTTTGGGTTTGGAATTTGATTTTGAATTTGGGGTTGATTGGATTGGATTGAATTGGATTGATTGGTTTGGAGGGTTGGGGTAGGCAGCGTGGGTTGGGTTGGTTTGGGGTTGGTGGGGGCGGATTGGTTGGGTTAGATAGATTGGTTGGGTCGATATAGTTGGGATGATATATTGATTGATTTTTTTCGATCGAAATAATTTTCTTGAATAATTATTTTAATAGTAATTATAGAGGATTCGATTTTTAAAAAATTAAAATTCGTAAAGATTTTTTTTTTGATATAAAAAAAAATTTACATTAATTTTTTCTGTAATTTTTTGATAAGAATTTAAAAAATTGCTAATATTTTCTCTCGATTTCTTATAGTTGTTTTAATTTATATGTTCGGCTTTGGGGTCCGGTGTGGTCGGGTAAAAGGTTGAGGTTTAGGGTTAATATTAGACCTTAAAACCCTAAAACATTGAACTTAAAATCTTAAGCCCGACCACGCTGGTAATCGTACTCTATTTTGTCTGCACAGGTAAAAACCAAAGGGAGAAGATAATAACGATAATTTTGGAATTAGAGTTGGGGTTGGATTACTCTTCTGAATTCCGTATTTCACTTTAATTGAATCTAACTAAGGTTCAAGCCGCTGACAAATTTCCCGCGTACAAGAAATGTCTTCTGATAATCTAGCTCTTAAGTGATATTTGGGCTGTTGAAAGGCGTTGACTTCGTAGGAGAAGGCTCTGTTTGGAGGCGGGCGGCTTGCCTTGAAATCTGTGGGAATATTGTGGCCTCCAAATTGCACTTATCTTCTGATGATATGTAAAGAAAATTTCAATTAATTGATTTTTCTCCGTATTGGTAGCTTGCTATCCATGCTTTGTCTTGACAATGGTAAACCATCTTGGCATTACACATTCTTGGATATTGCAATTATATGAAACTTTGCAAATATTAGGACGAATTCGGATGGCTTCTGATTTTTTATATATATTAGAAATAAGAATTTACGAAGAGTTTTTAGACAAATTATGAAAAATAGATTTTTGAATTATTTTTATTTATGAATCCTTATACAATCATATTCGAGATTTCGATATATATATATATTAAATCAATCGAATTCTGAAAAGCATTTTTTCAATATTTTTGATGATCGTGCCTTACATATAAATATATTTCTATTATAGAGATGAAAAAAAGACCTCGGAGATCCAGAAAATCTTTCGGAGCTCAAAAAAGATTCGGGACTAGATATAAGATATTTCGGAGACGAGAAAAGAATTGCTCAAAATATATTGAAAAAGATATTATGATCTTTTTCAAGATCTCGTCATGGGGCTGGAAAAAATTGGAGAATGAAAAAAAGATATATCACGATCGAAAATAAGATAGATTAAGTACGCGCCAAGATATTTCTGGGTCGGAAAAAAGGGCAGTCCGAATCCAAATTTGCCAGATTTCGATTTTATTTAGATTCGGAAGAGTTCTGGGTCGGAAAGCAATTTTGATGTTCGAACAGAGAATTTCGATTACGATTTGATAGCTTCCGACGATATTTCGAAAGATATTAACAACCAATAATATGATATATATTTTGGATTCCGCCGAATTCCATCGATTTATATGATGAATCTTTCTTCATAATTATCATCAGAGATATTTCCCTCATATAAGATATGTCATGCGCGGGCCGTGACAAATATCGATTTACGAGAATTCTTCTATAGAAATAATCTAAGGCATATAAGAAATATCAATATATCGATCAGATTGATTATAATAAGATTGAGATCTTAAAAATTCTCGTTATGCCTGCTCATTTCAATATTCTGTTCACGCGAGATAGACAATATAGCCCTGATCGAGCTGACAGGGACAAATGTCGTCCTCCAGACAAAGAGATCAAAAAGAATCATGATATATCTCTATTTATTTATTCATAGAATAGAGATGGATTTGAATGAAGATTATATAGAAGACAGATTTTGATGGATTCTGGAACTCTCGATGATCGGTCATACGCTTGCCCGAAATGCAACCAATAGACGACCTGGATATTTTTCAGAAATCGGTCTGGGGACGGCTTGTCGTGCGAATATATGAGAAGCTACCGATATCGAGAATTCGTGACAATATATGAGATTGATCTTTTCCTATTCTGTATATCTTTGAGCAAGAAATTCATGAAATTTCATATGATGATTCTCTATAATTTATCAGATATCAGAAAATTGATCAATGACGTCAATATAGACACATTTTATTATTTTTCTGATAAGCAAAGCTCGGAAGGCTTATCAATTAATAGATGATTCAGATGAATCTCGTTCTTAAATTAGGAGGCAAAGATCAAGATATTGAAACGGATGAGATGAGCTTTCATAATTCTATCAAAGATCCGAAAGATAAGATTGAGAAAATTCAATGGATTCGTGAGAAAAAATTCTTGATCTTTGCTTTCGGAAGAGATTCGGCAATCTCTGACTCTTGTTCCTCCAGACAAGAATAATAAAGATCAATTGATCCATTGGCATAATTAAATCAGAAATTGGCAGATGCCAAGAGATTCTCGAATAAAAGAATGATCGCGGGCTGTAGAATTGCGCTCAAGCAGATGGCTGCTAAGGCAAAATCGTCGCCTATCTCATACGGATGAACAAAGATCTCGATCTCAATCATCGTCGAATCTTCTAGATTATTCTAGATCTATCTCCTCCTTGTCGTCGGAAATAGCGAATGAGATACGAATCTGAATAGAGAGAATTATCAAAATTAAAATATCTGCTACGGAATCTTCCAGGTCGAAAGCTGTCAGGGCAACGAAATCGCAAAAGATCTAAGAAGAAATTCTTCGGACATATCGTCTCATGAACGATGTCATTTTCGTCTTCTCCACAAGAAGAATCCGAAAATTTTTCGAATTCAAATCCAAGAAAGACAATATTTTCCACGATATCATGATTCGCTTTCAAATATGCCCGACCCTATCAAAATCTCAATAGATAATAATATCAAACGTTCCATAGCTGAGATAGAGATTTCTAATTCATTATAACACGCCTTCGTCTCAATTAATATTATACCACGACAGATAATTATTTATCGAAATAAAGTAACAAAACGAATAGAAAAATGAAATATAAACACCTAATCTTCGAGATTTATTCGGACCTATATCACGCTCGACTAATTTAGATTTCAGAAGAAGAATCGCCTCTAAATAGAAAACGACAAAAGCAAAAATCTCCGAATAAAGAATCGAAAAATATAATTTTCAAGTTTTTTCATATCAAATAATCAAATTTAAAATAAATAAAAATAATATAAATAAATAGGGAACAGAATCAGAAAAAAATACATATTATATGTTTAGTTTTTTTTAATAATCTTTATTAAAAAGTAAGATTTCTAAATTAACCATTTCTTCGAAGTTTAATATCATATATTTTTATATTCAAAATATAATAAATATATTATAAAATAACGAAATCGTCATATAAAGTATTAAATTAAATTCTAAGCAAAAAAAATCATTATTCGAGATACTACGTCTCATACCTCAAGAGAACAAATATATAATATAATCACAAAAATTATATCAATTTTTCCATATAATAATTCATATTTTATATTATATCTTTATAAAATATAAATAAAATCCAAAATATTAAATAACGTATTTTTTCAATCATATCTTCTTTAATATAAATTTTTAAATATCAAAAAATATTAAAACCAAAATTTTGAGAAATTTATTAATTATATAAATAAAAAAAATAAGATATTCTCGAAATTTATCCCAAATTATATTTAAAATTAAGTAATTCAAATTTATTCAAAACAGTCGAAATTATAGTAATTATATTTATTTCTTAGAATATTATTAGATAATTTCAAAAAATCATAGAAAGGGACAGATGCCGGGGTAGAACTATATAAATCATAAATTTATAATATAACGCGTTTCTTATTATCTTCTAGAATTTCCCTAAAGAATACTAATTCAATCGTTAATACTACAGAGACAAATTAAATCATGTTTCAACAAAAATCAACTTACCATGTAGCGTACATGGAAAAACTTTAAAATAAAATAAGAGAAGAGACCCCCGCTTGCCCTCCTGCCTAAACAATACCGCTAGCACCTTGAGGTGGGAAAGGCCTCCACCCCTACTTAATTCCTCGAAAATCAAGTGTATGGTAGAAACGGACCCTTCAAGGTCCTGACCGCAATTTGCACCTAGCTCCCTACTACCTAGGCGAGTAATGAGCGACAACTCCCTTATCTTTTTTTCCATCTAAATCAATCATAGAAATCTCCAATCTGTCACAACTCACGACCATTACCACGTATAAACAAACATAAATATTATAAAACTAGTATTTCAACACTTATCCATACATTTCTACATTTTTTACCACATTACTGTCCACGACAAACCTGCGATCAAGATTAGCAGACCAACAAAAGACCAGCAAACAACCACCACGAAACCAAAAGACCACGAAGATAACATCCAGAGACCACCAAGATTTCACCGAGAGACCAACAAGAAACCGACAAGCCAACCCGAAGAGACCGCCCGCACATTACCTGAATGCTTTCCCCATAGTCGTGCATTCAGAACCGCACCTCGAATGCTTTGCTCCAAATACTCACGACTCTACCACTAATACGACATTACTTTCTCCCGAATGCTAGTGTGTGTTGACAACACGAAACTTCCACTTTCCCTTTTGATTTTGCGACATCCAAACAGAGACCCCGAATCCTTTCCTGCAACTTTTGCTACGACAAAATTACAGAAAGCAAACAATCATCCATGCATCACAATAAAAAGAAGTCAGATTCTCCACAGCGAACACCGGACGACTTCTCCAAAAGTAAGAAGTAATAAGACGCCAGCGAAAAGCACACCCCACACCTCAACGAGCACCGTGAACCGAGCACGAATTCCACATTTGCAGAATTTGCGACAAATAGAAAGATGGGAAGAGTAATTAATGTCTTTATGCGCACATCGTTCGGACACCTCAACCTCAATCCATTATCTTTAATCTAAACCAAAGAACCGCATGGTGTTACCGCACTGTTTGGGGGAAATTCCAAGAATCAGTCTCACAAAATTTGTGCTACCATACACCCAAGAGATGTTGAACGCTACAGTTGACCCAAAGTTTGCGACACCAAAACCACCAAAACACGTAGACTTTACGATGTACGATGTACGACTATCTTACAAATGATATTCTGAGCAGAGATTTCTCTTGAAACGAACATGTTGCTACCGAAAGTAAACAGAGCAATAGACATTCCAGAAATCGGAGCTAATTTTCCCAGAGCCAACACTGTAATGCTTTTTGCTTCATTTAGTTTAATGCCAACTCGAATACATTTAGATACAGAGCCTGCATTCCGCAATCGATGTTTTTCTCTTGCTGGTTTGTTTCATGTTTTGCTGCTTTGCTGTATACCGGATTGAGAATATGACAAACGATGTGACATGATGTTGCATTGTGCTGCGCAGTGCCTTGCTTCGGGACCGACCTGTATTAAGTATCATAACGTCATACACTTCAGCGGTCGAGTGCCTACGCAGCAGTATGCTGTGGTGTGTGACGTGAAAAGCCATGACAATGAACCAGTTTTAGTCAAAACCAACGCAGCCTCCTCTGCAGAATTAAACGACTTTATGCTGGAGCTCCACCCCAGCATGCTACCCTGAATACATCCATGGTTCAGCCTATTTCTGGTTGGCCATCGCCCAAAGATATTGAGGTCTAGCTAGCAGATGCCGAGCCACAGATACCTTGCGCTCTGCTTGCTAAGACTCCGGCGAGCTGGAATCTTTGCACAGAAGATCAGATGAGCATTGCGAGCAAACCGATTTGTACTTTCGGTGCTTCCGACAATGCATCTAACGATGCATATTTCAACATATCAGGGTGCTTGGATTCCTTGCACAACCTGGACTTGCAAACAGCGCAGCAGAAGTGTAATCGATCACACCATCGCAGAGCCAAAGCTCCAAGATGGGTCAGGAATGCCGGGTGGGTCAAAAGTCTAGGTGGAGTTCAGCAACTCACGGGGGTGTCGGGTGCCCGAAAGGACTAACATGCCAAGGTCCCGATGTCCGTTTCACTATCCAACTCATCTTGTTATGCAAATTCTGATACGGAGAGCAAAGCGATGATCCGAGAAAGTCATGGGCAAAGTCCATCACCTTGACTAGAATTGCAGCTTCAGGGCGTCAGCAAGTGCTTGAATAGACACAAGACCAATGAATCCTGCCATCCGAGAACTTGGCACGATGACGGCAGCACGCCGCAAGCAGATCATCATGCTACCTGATAGCAATTCCTGCCGCTACCGAAGCAATTGCACACAACTTTGTCTCTGCTGATCTTGCGTTCTATTGTTCCATCTACGCAGTGATACATGGAGTTTTCCGGTGCTCTGAGTTCCCAGCGAGCACAGGGTTCTCCTTCTCTATAGCCTTCAGCATTGCAGTTTTGAACGCAGAGCTGCAAGGGCAAGGCACCACCCCTTTGCAGCCTGCAGGTAAGCCAGTGCTTCCTTCGCTGTCTTGCCTTGCACGAAGAGGTCACACCTGAGTCTTTCCCAACTGAGCTTTCGTGCAAGTCGTTTGTCTTTGATGACTCGCGCCAGAAGGCTGGCGTTGGCTTCGAAGAGAAGCCTCGAGTCCCCAAGCTTGCGGCAACCATGTTGGCAGTCCATCTGCGGGACCCACTGCCTGGCCCGGAGGCGACCCACCGCTCTCGGCTTTGCCGCCCTTCACTTCGGATCGGCAGTCTCAGCATGATTCAGCCTCTCTTACAACAGCTGATCACGTCTCTTGGACACTCGATTGATAGCATCTGGCTCAGCGACTGCAGCAAGCTGCAACTCCCCAACGGCCAGGGAAATGTTTCTGTGTCGTGGCCTGAGCGCCCACGCGTGTCAGCGGCTTGGCCCACACGACGTTGTCTCGCTTTCGGAGCTCCTTCCGAGCTGGCAAGATCTGGCTTTAAGGCCTGCAAGCGGTTCCTGCATCGAATGCAGCAGCCTCCAGTTTACTGATGTCGGTGACGGTGCCGGACTTCATTGCATTTACCTGCCACGCTGGTGTAGGCATCAGTATCTTACTGTTCTCAGCCAACCTGGTGCATCAAGAGCTGACTACATGTGAACAACATTCCCGCTGTGACTGATGCACCGCCATGTGATACCGCCCCTTGCTGCTGGGACAACCAGGCAGAGTCACGTAGCAGTAGGCCGTGCCAGATACGGGCTCTCGCGGAACCTTAGTTCCCGCCAGCCGCCCCCTGAGCGACGAGTACCGATTTGATGCGGAGCTTTCAGGACTCGACGCAAGGCCGGGATGGGATTCCCAGTGAAACAAGCATCGTTTCCTGCATAGCACGGTCCATGTATTTGGGGAGCCAGTAGCTTTGCATTTAATCCCCCTCTAATCAAAAGTGAAGCTACCTTCTGGCAAGAAATTGAAGCACAAGCAGATGAAGAAGGCAGACCAGCTCCTCTACCAGGTCAACGCCCCAGGTCAAGCGATTGCATTCGTGAACCTGTCCTGCCAGTGTATGGGATCCGATGCAAGGGCTGGCAGTGAAGCAGAGAACCGATGGACCAATGGAGGCAGACAGGTGAGGTCTCAAGCGAGATTGGAGTTGGAGCGTTCTCTCTCTCTCTCTCTCTCTCTCTCTCTCTCTCTCTCTGTACATGTTTCCATCGTCAAAGCGCGAGCCTCCTCCCATTCGAGCATTGACCTGCAACGACAGCTGTGATCTCAGACTTATCAAGGTCCCTGAACATGTCGTACAGATGCTTGAAAGCTGCGTGACCTCGATCAGCTGTGGGCCATGGGAGGTGTACTTCAACCTGAAGTCAGAGCACCGACGACCCGTGGTTGTCGGCGAAGATCGCTCGCATGACTGTAAACAGAGTACGCAGAAGAAGCTCGCAGAAGTGCTCTGCCGCGTCTACCGACTGAGGGCAGGGCTCCACATGGAAGACTCCACAGGTAAATCCAAGAGCTTTGATGCCTTGCTTCTCCGAGAGCTTTGCTGCTCGCTGCGGGAACAGTGCTCTGGAAGAAGCACAGCATGCTGGAACCGAAACTCTTAAGACAGCGACATTGCACACCCAGGTCTCTCAGTGCCACCTGTTGGTCCTGTCGTCACAGAGACAAAGGCTAATGCTTTGCTTATGACATCGGTTGTCTGCGCGCCTTGGGCAGGAGGGAGGGGCAGCATGCCCAGGTCCTGGCAGACACGTGTGCCTTCGTCAGCGTTTTATGCCTGATGCCCTGCACTCTCGGGGCCCCAGCTCGTTGAAATACGGCTCCAGCGTCGGGCCGTTGTCTGCAACACAAGCATAGACATACTCACCTGGCCACAGACTGTGACAACTCCCTTGAAAACATCAATCCAGCAGTTCGAAGTCTTGGTCCTTTTCTCAGCTGGCGAGGACGACTTGTGGTCGTGGCATTTTGGTCTCTGTGCTACAGCTATAGACGCACACCATCGCCTTCAATTGTACTAGCACTGCCTAACCACACGAGCTCAGGACGTGCTTGTTGAAATGCTTCAAACAGAGGCACGGGCAACTTGCAGTGCTCAGCCGCGCAAACTTGCGCAAACTTCCTCCCCCAGAGCGTGCGGAGGGCATGCCCAAAGGTCACTCCAAGGGGCATCCGGCTTCATGGGCACCATGCTTCACAGCCTGCCGCATTGTCATCTCCGCACTATACTACGGCTGCAAATGCAGCAAAAGTTACAAGCCTTTCTAGTATGCGACGACCGCCACGGCGCAGCTAAGCCTCCAAACTTCAAGTGGCCCAGCCCATCAGCAGGGAAGTTACACAGGTGAGAATTAATTGAAGCCAAAATGCACTGCGAGGCCCATACCCCTCGGCGGAAAGTCATTAGGGAATTGGAAGCTTGGGTGTAAGTATACTAAGTAGACCAAACGGATGCTGCACGACTGCGACATTCCGCTGTTGCAACACGTCGTGTCAAAAGATGCTTCTCAGGGCGATTCTGTCACAGTCTAATCAATGTCTAGTCATATCACTGGAACTGCAGCTGTACCTATGAAATCTAGCAAGACCTGAACTCTGGTGCTGCCAAGTGTCAACACCGTCAGGAGCCCAAACGGCATAAACTTCCTGTTGAGTGCAGTACAGCATCCCAAAATTCCCTTTGCAAACTCGGCTCGTCTCTCTTCTCCTGCTCTACCGGTCTGTGCTGTGGCCCTGTGTCACTGAGCGACATATGGATGCCACGACACTTCTGAGATCCATCGCCAGTCAAAGGCTCGTTCAGTTTCTCCTGATGGGGGGAAGCTACGCGACCTGGGGTGCAGCTATGTGCTGCCTCTCCATGGTATCGCTAGACATAGATGCATGATGATGCATGTGCACGACGCTAAACACGGGAAAATGTATGGCCACAAACACTCAGCATGCAGGTTGCGTGGTGGCACGAATTGTTGGGGTCACATGTATTTGGACACAACTCAGCCTCTCCGGACTTGTTGAACTTTTGGAAGAACATTCGAACCCTCGGCTTTGGCACAGCCGACAGCCGACGCAGCCATCTGGTCGAAGCTAGCAGCTAGGAACATCATATCGAACATGCGGGATTGGCTCCAGGTGCATGCAGCCACGAGGCAGCACAAGGCTAAAGACACACATGACGCAGCCGCCGTAGAACGCGTTCACCTCGCAGATAAGAACAGTGGAATCACGTGAAAACGGAGCATGTGTGCAATACATAACTGGTCAATTTGAACAGTGTGCCTTTTATGCTTGCTCGATCTTACTCGTCTGACATCCTCCTCCAGTGCCGGTTCAGACTTGCATGATTCATCTTGCGGCCAATCGCGCGAATGCGTGCTGTCCAAGTCAGAGAGCCTACCGTCACGAAATGATACCCCTCGACCCATAACTGAACAGAAGCACGGACTTCATCTAGCACCTGGACTGTCGCGTAGACAATGGCGACCAAAACCAGACTCACAATTGTGCTTGCCTTAGATGACTTGCATGGTGGCTCAGTGAATCTAATCAGATTGTCAGAGAGAGAGAGAGAGAGAGAGAGAGTGAGATCTTTTAGGCATAACCTTCTCAGGATATGCCTTGGTGTGGCCCTTGTCGGACATTTGCTTCTTTCTTGCGGCCGAGATTCAATCAAAGAGGCTTTGCTCTTCGCCTTAACAAATCCAATGATGCCACCAACCAGCACCAAACAGGCGTACCTTTGTGAGACAGAGATGTTTTGTCGGCTTTAGCTTGTCTTTCTGGTCGAGCTTGCAAAATGCCAGCCTGCCGAAGCAAACTATACGAATGCACGCGCAGGCCATGAAGAGACAAGCTGCAGGATGCTGTAGGCAACCAAAGTGGTGTTCAAGTCGGCCCTTGCGGAGGTCTCCGACATGGCCAAGGTCGAAAGCCCCTGAACGGGAAAGATGTCTTTCTCTGGATGGCTCGAGCCAAGCTGAGCTGTGGCATCATCGATTCTCGACGCAGCAAACCAAGTTGAACCCGCTTCGCTTCCGTGACGCATCCTGGCTGCAAGAAGACATGGGTGATTTAAACCAGGGTTCCAGGATATTATATACGCTAGACTCTCAAAGCACGTAGCTCGACCGCCAATCTTCCCAGCTACACTTAGTTCACCCGGCCGCCTTCCGACATCACGACCTGAGAAAGCTGCTGCCGTGTTTTCAGGGCTTCTTACTACTTTGCTGCTGCAGATCCGAGACTTCTCCGCCAAGGAACATCCACGTCGACCTCTGGACCGTCCAGGAACTGCTCCATCAACACGGTCAGGTCGACGCCCGACTGTGCCAGTGGCAAGTGGGCAGCACAAAATCTCGCATAAATTATTCCCGTACTTGACAGCCGCCGTTGGAGCACCCTGTATGACGTATCCATTGCCTCCTGCGCGTTGAGCCCAGCGTTGTCAGGGCTGCCTCCGATCTTTCACAGAATTTTCCTTTACACATCGTACCTACAGGAAATCCTACCTCAAGCAGGCACACATGCTTTAAGATGTCAGGGCTCAGGTGGGTGGGCAGAGTGCCGCTGGAGAAGCAACCTTGTTGTTGAGCCCCTCAGCACAAGTCTCTATGACCTCGAGCTCAAGAGAAGTCTTGAAAGATCTTGAAAAGTTAGAGCACTAGAGATTCTGCAACAAAGGGCTCGCCAATCCTGCAACAGCATCTCAACGAAACGAAGAAATGCAGTTGATGCCCTGCTGGGCCTGGCCCCCAAAAGCTTTGCCAGAAGAGTTTCCAAGATTTGGGACGCTCACAATCGACAAGGACCCCCACTCAATCTTTCATGCTTCGTTTCTGCGCAGGGCGAAACAGATGCAGAGAGAGCAAACAACGGCTGCAGCAGGCCCTGGGCTGGGCCTTGCACCAGCGCTCCTGAAGAGACCTCGGCTACAGATCTGAATTTCGCAGGCGGTAGGCATGCCGAGAGTCAGTCCTCTTTGAAGGGACCTGAGCGCTGAACGACCAACGTAGACAATTCGTCCACAATCTCCTTGTAACACCTTAGGAATGCTCTAAGGGGACTTATCCGTTCAAGTAGGTGACTCGCTAACTGTTTGCCATTGTACTTTCGAAGCACTCACCTCGGCTGCGACGCTACTATGACCCCACCGCCGCGAATCTTCCAAGCCGTGCACATCTAAATCTACCGCATCCTAGAAGGATCGGCTGAGAACTGGACTTCTCCATCTCCGCGGAGTTTGTTACCTTCTTTACTCCAAGAGAAGCAGCACCGGACCTGCAAAAGCAGGGTAGCCAAATTGCAGCTTCGGTGACTGTACGATCCCTTCCATGCGAAGCACGAGGCAAAACTGGGTGCAGGGCACAGGTTTCAACACGGCAGGAAACCCAACCTTGGTTCATCTTGGTTCATTGGCATTTGTTCATGCGGCTGGGGAGTGACTAAGCCATGCCAGTTCTGCAAACAGAGCTCACGAAAGCTAGTGGATGAACAGAAGGAATCGGTAGATTCCACCGAGCGCACTGCGGTTGTGCCAGCCTCCTTGAGCTTCGACTTATCATCAATGAGAAAATTCCTGCAAGGAAGATCTTCACGGTGTGCGCAGTCGCCGTGCAACTCCCAACTCCGGCAATTGCTAGGTTTCGTTGAGCGACAGACATGCCAATGCAGCTACTCCAGCCTTGGGGTGGGCAGCCCAGCTGTCTTCAAGCAAGCTCGTGTGGCGTGCCTCGGATCTCAGACTTTGTGAAGCTGGAGACTCACCGTTCGCACTTCCGGAAGTCTTTTGGGGAAGATCGCAGGTCCCAACAAGACTCGGCGAGCTGCTTATTTCTCGCTGAATCGACGGCTGCCGGCCTCAGGCCTCTCCATGCGAGGCCGACAGAGGCATAGCCAAGAATCTACCCTTGTTCTGATGATTCTGATAGGTTTGGAAGAGGCAGGCTTGCAAAGGCATCCCCGGCATCCCCCCTGGAAACATGGTTCAAGGTCGACCCTTAATAATTTACACCTGCACGATTCGGGTGAAGCGAGAGTACAGCTTCCTGTGGTTACTAGTTACTCCCGTCTGAAGCTCAGCTAACACCAAACTCCTCCTCTCCGAAGCCCGTGGCTTGTGCCTGGCAGGCCCAGCGCCTCTGCAAGGCGTGCGGCCAGGGGCACCGAGAGCTCCACGAAGGTGGCCTTGGGAGGATGTTTCTTGGGACTGGACTCCGCTGGTCACCTTCCAAGACATTGCAAGAATCCGCCGAGGCCGGAGGCCGGGGCATTTTGGTTCCCCCCGACCCGTCTTGTCTTGTGCGTGCCCTCCCTCCCAAGCATCTGTCCTTTCCTCCCGGAAGCCAAATTAAAAAGGCAACCACAAAGGACACCAAAACAAGCGCTACTGGTAGCAGTTGCAGCATGACCCATAAAAACATCTTCCTCAGCCTTTCAATCTTATCAGGGCGGAGATCGGGACCGGAAATGCCAGTCGCCCTTGAGCGCCGGAGCTGGCACGGCGGAGCTGGGGGGGAGCCGCGCGAGCGAGAGTACTCGAAAGAGCAAAAAAACTCTGCGGCAAGCTTGCCGCAGCCGCCAAAAGCGCCAAAACGACTCTGTATTTTCAGCATGACTTGGTCGACATGTTTCGCATCTGAGCGCTCGTAAGTCGAGGCCAAGCTGCAATGCCATCTGCTGTCCCTGTCAGACCGTCCTGCACGGACACAAGAAGAGTGCTCCGGAGACTGAACGAATCGAGCCACCATTGTGTCTCCCCGGTACTAAACTGCTTTGGAGACGAGACTTGGGACCAATAAGCCGGTGACGCGTGACCGACTGCAGGAGCCTCGCCGAGGTTTTTGATCTCCTCTAGCGCCCTTGGCATCTTCTCAGTCGACGAGCCGAATGCTACAACCAGCCCGAGCAAGCCATGCCTAAGATCTGTTACGGCCATCAAGTCAAGCCCTCTGTCTGAAAAGGCGCAGCCGAGTGATTCTAGGCGCCATGCTGACTGAAGATATCCTCCGAAGGCTGCGTCATGTCGACCTTAGAGACATGCCCTGCGGCCCTGCACTTCATCCGTAAGGCCGACAGCGACAGGCTGTGAACAAGGTCTGGGCCGGGATAAACTTTGCCGCAAGGCCCTCGTCGACGAGGCTCCTGCACGCAGCAGATTCCATCCTTCCCGACTTGCTGGGGCCACAACCATCCGTCGCCCTTTGACGGCCCAGACACGGCTTGGCAAACCCATTCGCGAGTCCCTGCTTTTTGCAAGTGACCCATCTTTCCGTGCCCGAAGCCAGAACTCAAGAATTGAAGGACAAATTGAAGGCCGGCAGCCGATTCCGACTGACCTGCTCCAAGAGTCGGGGTGTTCGAGGATCACTGGCTTGATCTCAGCGTTTGGAAAGATCAGCAACGACCAATGCAGCTGTTCTTGCGTCCACTCGTCTCTGCCCTATGCTCCACACACTCTACTTTGAGGGGCGCACGCCCAGGGATGCTGCGATCTCAAAAGTGAACCTGGCAAGAGGCACAAAGACGTCAACAAGGCTTGTGAAAGGTTGGCAGACATGCTGCGTTTCTGTACCTACGGCTGCACTCGAACTAACTGCTCCTAAGCATTGGAAAACGTGAGCCACAAGCTTTCAGGGGCCTCTTTCCAGGCAGGCCGGCGGTGACGAAAACCACGGTGGCTCCTCGCATCAGCTGCCTGCAACTGCAAGCCATTCCATCGTCGGAGAAGGACCCAGGATGACCGAGGTTATGCGTCATCGAGTGGGCAGCAACTGGTGGAATTCCCTCAACAAGGGTCGTTGTGCTTTTCTGAATGCAGCTGCGCGTGCTTTGAGCACAGGTGCAGATCGAAATGCAATAACCACAACACTCCACGCGCATAGCGAGCGTGGCTTAAATCTGGGTTCATGTATGAAATCTTGTCTGCATGCTGCTGATGCCTGATGCCTCGCTGGATGCCGCCCTCCGTCAGTTGGCGCCGAGCAACGCTGACGAGACTTCGTGGTTGAACCCGGTGGTTAAAAACCTACCCGCTGAAGCTCCAAATTCCTGGAAAAGGCTGTGGCAGCCTGCTCCTACTGTGCTCCATGAGCTTTTAGAATCTGTACAGTTGCTTCCTGTCGATTCTGCGTGGCCGCAGCCAGGGGCGTCATGCCCTGAGCATTGGGCTGACTGACATTGGCCCCTACCTTCAGGAGGTACTCCAGGAGCTCCTTTCGGCCGTAGCCGGCAGCATAGTGGAGGCCACTGTTGCCGGAGCTGTCCACAGCGTAAGGGTTGGCCCGGCTGTCCAAGAGCTTCTTCACGACCGCGATACCTCAAGAGGCTACAACTACGACGCCAAACACATCCAAAAAAGTTCGAGCCATCCCTCTAAGCCACTAAGTTCAAGGGCAAACAAGAAGCGGTTGGCCCCAATCGCATAGCCCAATGGCGTGATGCCCTTGTGATCTTGCGCATCCAAAGGCTTGTTCTTATCCAGGAACTGCTGGACCGCTGCAAGGTCGCCCTTCTTGGCAGCCTCATGCAGCGTGAGAGATGTGTCCTCGATCTTCTGCAGAACTGGCTGAAGCTCGGATGGGAGACCGCCCATCTTCTGGCTGATCTTCAACATGAGTTCCTCAGGAGCGAGGTTTATCGTTGTATTTTTTTTCTGTTTTCTGGTGTTTTTCTTCTGATTTCGTTTGCTATTTTTGTAGTTTTCGGAACATGGCCGCCTTATCCTGCCTGTCCTCTTCGTTTGCTTGGAATTCTTTTTGTGTAATTTTTTGTGGCATTCTTTGTTCTTTTTTCGGGTTTCAGGCTTCCGCGGGCCTCTCAGCGGTGCCTCGTCCCGAGAATCTGGCTTGTTTTTATTCCAAAACAGGCCCCCTCGTTTTGGCGATTCCGGTTCATATTCATCAAATATATGTTATATATGTATAACATATACATACGTATATATCTCTCTTAAACAGGCCCTTTCATTTCGCGATTCCGGCGCATCATATATATACATATATATATATACATACATACATACATACATACATACACATATATATATATATTCACTTGCCCCCTCAGATGGTGCTTCCGGTTCATCATATATCTTAAACACGCTTCTTCATGTGGCGATTCCGGTTCATCATACATCTTAAACACGCTTGGTCCAATTGCATATGGTTGGCCTGCTTGAGCAGTATCTCGTGCACTGGCCACGTTTCTGCCCGCCATAATGCTTAAGTAGTTGCGTACCAACGTGGTGTAGGCTTCGAGTCTGCTTCGAATGTCAGTTCGTGCACAGAGGACCTGTTTGTCTGAAGGCTGCGCGCCCCCGTGTATGCATTTCTGCCACCAGTGTCGGCACGGCATCTCCAAAAGTGAGGGGCGACCCCAGTACCATGATGACGCTCCCCGTCCCCCGGTTGCTTGGCTGTAGATGATGGCTGTTGGGTTAATGACCAGCCCGTGTCGAGCTAATTCCCCTTCCAGTTCCGAAAGCGCTGCTTGCAGGTTTGCATGGTCGTGGACCACAAGTCTGTGTCATCCATGTAGGGCCTCGCAATTCGCTCAGCTTGTGTGCATGCTTGGAGAGCGAGTGCGTTCTTGTGCTGTGAGGGCAGCAAAGACTGGGGAGTCAGGGGAGCCTTGTCTGACGCTGTTAGTTTGTTCGACCTCGGTGATACAGTCCCCCGCCGCGATGTTTATGCTCCGTGCCTGGAGGACTGCTGTCCAGAGTCTTGCCTCCTATGGCTGCCCTGTCGGGTCAGCCCCCCTCTTGGCTCGGCCCTGCGGTGTCTTTCTGAGCTCTGGGAGAATGCAATCCAGGCCATTTGTGGTTCCCCGGCTGGTTTGGTCCCGACCACCACTGCTGCTCTGCGGATTTTGCGAATGGCCTCTTGGATGCGGTTTCGCTGTTGTTCGATGCTTTCCCCCGGCTTGTCTCGGACTGAATAAGTGCATAGCCTCGCCTCACCCCGGGTACAAAGATCTCGGAGATGTCCAGATCAGTGGCGAGGTTCTGGAGCAGCTGTTTTGCCTGTTGTAATGTGTCTGAGGCTGGGTTCTCTGGGTCCCATCCCCCGAGGATAGGGCTGCTCGCTTCTCCCCGTTTGTGTCTGCTGTTCCTGCAACTGCTGGAGGATGTTCTCCTGTTTGTAGTATTTGTTTGTGATATTTTCCAGGAGGTTGATGGTTTGCTGTAGCTTCGTGGTCATCAGGTTCTCCATCTGGTCCATACGTCGGGCCAGGTTGCGAATGTCCCCTTTCATGCCTCCCACCGCTGCAACCAGTTCGCTGCAAAAGGTCTTTCGGATCGCTGCTAGTGTAAGTGTTGGGTCTGTTTCCCCCGCGGGCCTCTTTATGTTGTTGGGCCCCTCCTTGGTCAATGTGCATACCCTCCGCTTGCGGGTCCAGGGTTGTGCCTCCTCCTCCATTCGAAGGCATGGCTGGTCAGGTCGCCGAACTGCAATTGCGCACGACCGTCCAGTCGATGTTGTCCCCCGCCCAGTTTAGAGGGCTTCAAGCACTTTTTGTGCGGGTGCGTTGGCTCGCAGGTTCGCCTTGCCGTACAGGTAGCTGTAGTCAGTGTCCTCTGCTCGCCTCGAAGAAGGATCTCGTCGTGGACCGTACTTGACCACGTCCCCCTCCCGGACCTGCAGCGGGAACAGCGCGCCCCCTCGATGCACTGCAATCGCGTCGGGGAGGTCGGATCAGGTTTGAAAGTCCCCGGGTTGAGACACCGATGCGGCGAAGCAAGGGAAGAGAGAAGAAGACAACACAGGGCGGAGCCTCTTCACGGCCTTGAGCCAAAATGGCTATCTCTCTCTGTCTCTCTTCTTCCGCCAACAGCACTCTCTCTCTCTCTACCAGGCTTGGGGTTCGGGCCAAGTCAGGCTCCTCCCCCCGCACGCGCACGCGCACCTGCATGTCCTGGCAGGCTTTGAAGGATCTCGCTGGGGGTTTTTCCCCCACCAGCTTGGCTGTATCGGCTCTGTCGGCCGCCCTACTGCGAGCACAGCAAATCGGAAAGGAACCTAACACAATCATGACCCCTACAAGAACACATGCAGCTTTCCCCCCATGCTCACTTGCCGACTGCAACCAGCTGAGTCCTCGGCCTGCCGTCAAACAAAGAGAGAGTGAACACTGCTATCGGACAACATGAACACTCAGCTTACCCCTCCGAGGCCGGTACGCTAGGCTGTTGCTTGGAGGCTTGTTGTATACCACTTGCTCTCTGCTCCCCCGGCGGAAAGACACCCATCTACACCATGAGTTTAGACATACGAAATGCTGGCTCCCCCGGGGTTACTTCGAGCGCGGTTCTGGCCCAGGCTGACTAGTATGTCATACCACAGAGGGTGTACACATGCCTACAGGGGGCAGTAAGGAAGCAACAAAGTCACAGGACGTTGCAGAACAACAGCTTGCAAGTCACAGGATCCCGCTTTTTGTGGTGTATGGCATACTCACAGCCGTATCAAAAGTATCTCCACCGGTTGCCTTGAAGGTGTGGGTCAAGGGAAAGGTAGGCTAGCAAGCAAGTAGGGAAAAGGGGGCTAGCAATGAAAAGGGCAGCCTTGCGATGCGCAGTGAGATTCCACAGCACTCTTCTTCCTTCTGGTAAAGGAGGCGTGCGAAGCTCCCCGGCCCATAGGGCCCCCCGTACCTCTTGTGTGGGGCTTTCGGGGAGACTACTGTACGTACCAGTTCAACTGCAGGGTAGGAGTGTTTTCTTCCCCCCGAGTGGCATCCACAGCACTCTCTCTCTCTCCCTCTCTCTCTCTCTCTCTCTCTCTCTCTCTCTCTCTCTCTCTCTTCTGTTGTTTCTTTCCTGGCTCTGTGTGTCATTTTGTTTCTTTCTTTCTTACTCTCGCCTTCCTTCCTTGCTTTCTCGTCCTTTCTTTCTTTGTTGACATGCCTTCCTCTCCTTCGTCCCTAAACCCGAACCAAAACCAAACAAAATCACAGAAAACAACCAGAGACATACATATTGACAAACAAATACTGTACCCGGTGCCTCATCCTGGTAGTACTTCATGGCAGCTTCCATGCCATTCTTCTTGATATCCTCGAAGATCGCGGCCAGTTCTGGATCCGCCTCCAAGGACTTCACCTGCGAAACAAGGACTGCAGGCAAAACACCTGGGGCCGAGGATGTGCTGAGCCTTGTCTTGGACGGGGGTGTCACCGTTGGCCAGCTTGGCGCTGTAGTGCTCTGCGATGGCCTGCAGAGACTGCGAGACAGAGTGCAAGCCCAATCACTTAGGCAGTAGAAGCTGCTGTTGACGCACATTGTCTGCTGGCCTGGGTCTGCAGCCAGCCCCTCATCGCATCAGGATTCTTCGAGAAGCTCTTCAATGTTTTCGCGGTGTCCTGATCTGTCGCAGAGACTGGAACAGAAGAGGAACCTACAAGAACCTAACCGCTCATCATGGCTGCAGGCCCTCGCACTTGGCACAGCCATGTTCCGAAATGAAGTGCCGAGCTTCAGGGTTGCCCTCGACATAGGCTCGCACCTCTGCCCATGTCTGATCATCGACATCGGGCAGTCTGCAGATTTCCTGACTTGGACAGGATCAGGCACGCGAGGAAAGTGGAGGAAGATGAATGCGAGCAGCATCAAATGGACTTGCACAAGATCGCAGCAGGTTTTGCCTCGCAAGTTCTTCTCCTCCCTTCAAACACATAGCATGAGGACAGGAGAATCATAAGGCTCCTTTCCTATTTCCAGCGTTTGATCCTGCTGCTTTCATAGTCCTCCATGCTCATCGTGCGCATGGAGAGGCTGCTCCTTCCCCTGCCTTGTTGTGGGAATAGTAGAGTCATGGGGGATGCTGCCATCGACAGTCTGCATCTGTCTCGTAGCATGATGTGGCTGATTGATTGTGGAAAACCCCTGGTCTATTTCTTTCACTGGATACACCGAGCCTGCAACGAAGGGACGACCTGCTCCGGAAACTAAGCCCGCACGACTTCTGCTCACATGATACTCCCTGAGCCATCCCAAGAACGCCTGCCTAAATCAATGTATTCGCATCTTTTTAATCCTGTCACAAAACGTGGTGCAACTACTGCAGGTGGACCTCGATTCGCATTGTTCATGACATGCCGAGCATCCATGGTGGTGCCATCGCTGATCTTCAGCACTTCGGTGGCCATGTTCGCAACGCGGGAATCGAAGCAAAGCGGGTCTGAGAAATGCTCCTTACTTTGAGCCTACAGATAGGGTCCGTGAAGTGGCTGTGCAACTCCTGCAAATCCACGAGGACTCCGACCAACATCACCTGCGTCGCATTACCGAGCCTTCTCAGCTTTTTGGCCGACTCATCGGCCTGTGTCAGCAGCTTCTTCGGCACCTCTGTCAGGGTCTGACTGCTTCCGCCCAGCTTGCACCAGCTATGCTGGCTGCCCACACCTTTGCCAACATCTGGAACGTGGCAGTGGGCAGTAACTGCCGGATGGCTTCCTGCCACTACAAACAGCCCAGACTGTGCTCGAACGCGGGAGGCGAAATGCGAACACGCCCGATATGCCGGGAAGCAGCAACGACAGTCTTCAGCAGACAGCAGTCTAGTTCAAGCAAGCAAGAAGACACGAAAGCAACCAACCATCGAATTGCAGCTTCAACGCCCCCAAACTCGCGGCCACCTCAAAAAATGCATGCACGTGCATGCTCACGCACGTACACTCACTCACACAGCTAGCGAACAAGCAGAGAGTCGCAGTCAGGAATCGCAGTCACATGCAGGACTTGCTTGAGCCCTGTGGCGGCTAAGCTATGCTGCACATGTCGGTCAATTCGTATTAACAGTTGCTTGGATCAGACCTCCTAATGAAGACGAAGTGCTGTAGAACGGAACTTAGTATTGCTCTCGTCCCACGACCGTAGCTTCCGATGGATCTGAATCTGCTCCTCTCGTTGATCTGCTGTCAGAGGTGGCGGAAGTCGGCCAGGAGATGCCAGCAACATTTCCTTTTCGAACCTGTCAGGGGCGGACTGCTGCAAATCTTCCGATCTGGCCACATGACTGCACAAGTCCACACTGACAACTCAAGATCTCAAGAACTTAGTCTACACAATCAGACGGGTGCAAGGAAAAGCCACACAAGTCGCCTGGCCTGCTGCGTTCACGATTTTGGGCTCCAACCCGGTCTGCAGGCAAAGGGCAGTGAGGAGCCCGTGTCAAAGCTCTCGATTCCGATGGCATTTCAGCATGCTGGCTAATGCTGACATCATGCTACAGTACTCCTATCTACTCCATGTGTGTCAAGGGGCAGCCACTTTTCCGTCGATCACGCAACTCGGTTCCCCACTGGCCGGGATGTCCGTGTCAATGGTCTGAGTTCCTGTTCAGACCCAGCTGTGCAAGTTGTGCTAATTCAGGGCTTGCTTCCACATGCTTGACTTCCCCGGTATGGTTTTCTCTCTCAAGCTCCGGGCCCTCGGGAAAAGGCACTCCCGAATCACAAGATTGACACTTTCTGAAACTTTGCCTTCGAGCCAGGGTCAGGCATGCACCGACTCCCTTCTAAATGAATCTCTCTGAGGACAGATCAATGGTCAAAGCTGGTCAAAAAGTCTAGAAGACTTGTCTAACGGTTTTTTTTGGGAGAGATGAGCATCTTTCTTTCGGAGGGCAGGGAGATGTAAGCAGCTTCCGCTCGCTTTCCCTGTCTCTGCAGAATCTTTATCCGAATCTATTCGTAAGTCGCCGCATGAGGTGTGAGGTAATGCCGGCTGGTTGAGTCTCTGGCGGGGCTCGGCCTTACCTCAGAACATGGACGGAGATACACAACTTGTGAGAAGGCCATGCTCGTGCATGCGGAGAAGGTTTCCGTGACGCACGAGGTGCCCTGCGGGCTTGGCTTCGCGTTGGCAGCTGGGTGCCAGGCCGCCATCGTCAATGTCTATCACAATGTCGAAGTCGACAGGCCCATCCTGAAGCTTGAGGCTGGAAGGAAGACTAGGGAAGTTCCTTCAAACAGGAAGTTCAACTGTTCCATGCATACCGAAACTGCTGCAGTATCTTCTGGGGCGCCATGCAACGGAGACCACAGAAGGTCGCCGCCGTGGGATCGGTGAAGCCTTTAATGCATGCTCATGCACTCGAGTTCCCTTACGTTCGTCCCAGTTGGTGAAAAGGCGAAAAGCCATGCAAGTACCGACAAAGCTCGGATCTGTGCCCAGTCGAAGGATGTCTTGGGAGATGCCCTCAGGCCAGCAACTGATGATCTGATGGCTGCCATGTCTGAGGAGGTTCCCTTAGCCCCAAGCTGCCACGTCCCTTCCCGGGACCTCTCCAGCTGCAGAGCCTCTATGCAGCGGTCTAAAAACACCCTTCCGGGCGTGGCATGCTCAAGTTTCTCCCTGGCACCTCCGTGTAGGACTTCACCGGTCGCGGCTGCTTCTGCGGAGAGCCTCAAACGATGTTGGCCGACTTAGCCCCTTGGCTCGCCGCGCACCGAGGCCCAGGCTGTCCGGGCGGAGCTCATGCTGTCTCGAGAAAAGACCTGCGCAAGTTCACTTGTTTCAGTGTTCGGATTCCATATCTCAAAACATGACGAGACATGAAGAGGAAAGAAAGCATGCCGTCTGTTCATCCCACGGCCTTCGAAGCAGCCGCCGCAGCAGCTCATAATTGGAAAAAGAAGGCCAATCCCCGAAAACGCCAAATTCTCTGAACCCAAAGCTGCACAGGCGACGAAAACAAGCAGCGCCTGGGGATCCGCGCCACACGCAGCTTGAAAACTGCGCGACATGAGCTACACAGAAAACGTCCTCCTTCAACTTCCCAACCTCCCTACAACTGCTGGCATCTTTTCTTCTGCCCGGCAGGACACTGCCAAGATGCGACAACACACAACCTCTCCCAGCTAGCCTCTTTCAGTATTCGATGCACTGCAAAATCCCAAGAACATCCAAGAACCTAAGACCCCAAAGCCCGGAACGGTTATGACGTCAGGCTCTGGCGGCCAATGGAACCACGATAGATCTTCCAGAAGAGCTCTGCATAAAGTAGAATCTTGACTATGCTCATGTAGAATAATAGCGGGTGTTGCCGTGACATACCGGACTCTGTGGCTACTCTTGCTGCTGCCAGAAGTTTACCATGCTGCAGCACTCCTCAGGTAGAGTGATTGCACAATTTCCCGTACACGACAACAGATACTCATGATATAGAATGGAAGATACACGTATGCCCCTTCTCTGCGCCCGCAGCCCCAGACCTCAAACCCCAGACGAAGGAAAACAAAAGTCGAAAGGCTCTTGCACTCAACAATCAGACGAAACACTTTTTGCATGAACGATTCGCGCGACATGCAGTCTCTGAAGCCCTCGTCCAAATCGTTATATCCGTGCTCACGGAGCTGACATCGCAGAGTGCTGCTGTACCTCTCGTGTTGTTGCGCGGCTGCTGCAGCGAAGCAGCAAGAAAGACACTACTTCAGCTGCAAGCCCTCTGTATGACACATTAGGTGCACTTGCTGCCAAGCAGAACCCTTGCATGGTCGGGAGCCGAGCTGCCATCGCAAGTACGAATCTGTGGGCTGCACCGTGGAAATGCCTGAGTGTGCTGATGCGAAGATATGGAGAGGGTGTTGGCAGTCCGTTGTGGTCGAAGCTCTGCCTCCACTCCATGCCAGCAATGCAAGCAAGCGTCGCTTCAGGATGAAGATTTCGTAGGCATCACTGGCATATTTGCCTGACCCGAACTGAGGGCTGGCTGGCTTACAGTGCTTACATCTCTGAGCTCTCTCTGGCTCTCTCCATCTCATGACTGGCCGCATTCTGATCCCGAGATGCTGGCCTACGCCGTGAAACCTCCGGGCAAAGAGGTAGAAAACTCACCGGAAGATGAGACGGCTCCAATCGGCTTGTACAGAAGCTGGCCTTCGCACATGCTCCAAGGCTATGTTGCCGTCTGCTTCTTTTTGCGCCTTGGGGAAGCTCCGAACTGTGTCAGCGACACAGCATTGTGAGCAGCGGCTCTCCGAAATGTGCCTCCAGGAATTCTGTACTGAAGCGACGAAGCATCCGAGCCTCGAATGGGTACACTCTCTCCCTTGCAGTACCAGCAAGGGTTTCCAGATTTTGACGAGATGCTACAGATCTTGATTGGCGCGATGAAAAGGCCCAGTTTAGGTCTTGAACTTCGCATCTCAAGCAATGCCGGTGAGACTCCAAATGTTGCTTGATCACGTGCGCGGCACCCTTTATCCTGCAGACGTCGCATGGACGTCGATGCGGCTCAGAGCGATGCCCGCTTTCGGTGAAGGCCAAGTGGAAGAAAAATCCTGTGGTGGCCGGCCCAAGTGCTGCATGTAACAGCTGAAGATCACCGAATGCAACAACCGAATCAGCATGCACTCGCCATGAAGGGTGTGCAGTGCCGAGTCTGGCGAAGCAAGCCACTGTCAAATGAATGCTGACATTCATTCACCACTGCCAGAGGACTTTTCGAGCGGCTTGGTGTTTAAGGAAACTGGTACGATGAATGTAAAAACGCTCTCCAACACCGAACTGGGAAAAGGACGAATCCATCACACTTGTCACGGGTAGCGCTGTGCCTGTGTAGAACATCAGGCGCTGTGGCCAAAAGTTCATGTGGGCCTGCAAAGCAAGGCAAGCATGTCGTGATGCTTCTACATCGCAGCTTGAACGCAGCCGCCTGGGCAAATACTCAAGAACTCCGGCAGAACTCGGTCCACCGCCTCATCTGCAGTTGAACTGCCATATGAAAGACGACACATGCAACGTTTCGAGCCAGGTCGGCACACAGCTTAGCCTCTCAAATACTGTCTTCTGGCCCTGTGGAACGACAGAGGCCACGCTGCTCCGAGGATCAGGCAAGCCGGCCCGTTTTGTTGAGTAAGACACAGGTAGCCTGCCCAGGACAGCAGTCCACCATGAGTATGCGGCAAGAATCGGACCATACATGGCTCACTGATGTTACAAGTAGCAGTGGATGGCCAAATGGCGTATTGCCGTGTGGTCGAAATCACCAGTGTAGTGAGCGAGCGATTCATCTAAGTCCAGTTCAAACATAGAATACCCGCAGGCATCGATCGAACATCTCAAGCTTTGACTGTTGATGCGAAGGTAAACCCCAAAAGCTACGGCTGTGTGCCGAGAGGGGTTGCTCAGAGGCACCAGCAGCTGCCAGGCGTTGTCTGCCAGCAGCTCCTCCACCAGTCCAAAAGGACTCTCGAAGACCTGGGCCGCTCCGAAAAATCACGGGGCGCGTCCAAGCCAGGCCCATGCTGGGGGCTGGCACTTGCCACCGAGTTGCACAAAGCACTGACTAACACTTGACTGGGCATGCCAGCTTTTTTCGGGGTAGCGATGCCCGCTTGGTCGCAGCTCTCTCTCGAGGCCTTTTGGGGCTTCGCAGCTGCTCAGCTCGGCTTAGATGTGATCAATGGTTGATTGGACTTCTGCAGCCCTGTGGCTTTAGACTTTAGGCGCTCCACAGTTCAGACCAGAGCCAGTCCATCTCGCCCGAGCTACGAGGTACTTGACGGCATCGAGTTGGCCAACAGCCAACATGTTCAGCATGTCCCGGTGGGTCGACCACACCAGTGTTGCGACTGAAAAAGGGAAGCTTGTAGTACCAGTACCCACTGTAGCCAGAGCCCATCCTTCATTCCGTTAGAGGTCGAAGGTCGTTGCGGCGGTAGTCAACCAGGGCTCGAAATGCCTCTGCCTTTCAGTAACTTCGCGGTGTTTTTCAGCACTCCATCACACTCCTTCGCCCGAAGCAAAACCCCGCCTCCGTTGCCGAAAGGGTCCAGCTTTGCTGGCCTGTGGGGGGATCTGCCCTATACTTTTGGCGAGCAATCCCTGCTTCACTGCCCTCTTTACCCTCCGCTGCCTTCTTCAGACCGAAGCCGCAGCTCGCAACACTGCGACGTGCTGGGGCCTTGGACGCGGGTACTCGCACTTCGTCCTCAGCGCACAGGCAAGCTCCTTTGGAGGCTCCGGCGTGCGGAACCCCAGCAACGGCAAGCGAGGCACCAGGATGCATCCGCGTTCTCAGGGCAAAACAGGCAAGAGACGGAAACTCCATCCACATCTCTCAACACGTCTCGTCCTCTTCTGGCAGTTCGTGTAGAACCTCATCAACTGGACCATATTTTGAAAGTCTCTGAGTTCCCTGATGCAAGCGGCCTGTCGGTTGCTGGATGATCTGAAGTACGACGGCACCTGGGTAGTCAATCGAGACGCTGACGCTTCGACGATGTTTGTGCAATGGAGTATCCCAGTTCTCCAGCAACAGAACTTGGTTGCAGTAGCATATCTGGTCTTGCTCAGACATCTTGTCTTGTTTTTCACAGCCACGTGTACGAGCTGCACTACATCACTACCGCATGCCTGTGCAACGTTGCCTTGCAAAGTATCACAACAAGTCCGAAAAATAACTCTTTTGGAGTGTTCACCGGATGTCGACACTGTGCACCTGCTACGAGACCACTTCCTAATGAAAGGCCGGTCTGAACAAAGACTTTGGGTGTACCTCTGCGTATGCAGGATTTGCGTGACAGAATAGGCGGCGCAGGACTAGCGCGGCGACCCACTCAAGAGTCACAAAATGCGATGAGGATCCGGTGACTGTCTTAAAGTACCAACTCAGGCAGAGCAGCCCAGTCCAAGTACGCCACAGTGCTGACTGCGGCAGGGCGCAGTTTCCTTGCATCTGCGCTCACGGCGGGAAACTGCTTGCTGTGACTGCCAAGAAGCAAAGTAAGTGAGAAGATCAACTTGTTCATGGCCTGGAAGTCTGCATAGCTTCGAGTATTACATGCAGAGTTGAAACGCCAGGGAGGAGCCCAAAGCGTCGAGGGCACGTGGCGCCTGGTTTATCTCGAGCTCGAGGTGCACCGGGCTCGTTGGTGGCGGCGGCCAGGCGATGGGTGGCGGAAATCGGCTCCTTAGTCAAGGAGTTCCGCGACGCAACTCTTGTTGAAGAGGTGCAACCTGCCTGCACACCTCGAGCCAGCGAAGGCAAACAGAGTGCAGGCGTACCTGCAGCAAGCACCAGCAAGCCTCACAGCAACTGTGTTATGCTTGGGCGTCTGGGACTCTGACGCGGCTGCTCGACATCCTAAGGTGTGTCCAACCCAGCAACAGACTGCAGTCAGGCAAAGAAACAGGGCGCAACAGAGCCAAGTTTCGAGAGAATTAGCTGAAGAACTTCATCATCCCCATCTCCTGCTGAGCCTTCACCACTGAACATGAAGACATTGCCGCGTTCATGCTCCGCACGTTCTACATCTTCAAGCACGACGGGCTACCCCCCTCACTAAAACCGCACTTGTAGCCAAGAGCGGAACCGACATGTCTGTGCTCAGGCACGTGGACTTGGCGGCCATCAGCCATGGCTACAACCGAACAGCCGCATGCTGAATCAAACATAGACGCGATTGTGTAGTCTGCGACATGTCTCTAGGATTGAACTGCATGATGTGGAATTTGCACAAGGATGCCCATGCTGGGAATCCGTCTGGACGTTTTGGCAAGTGTCGTTGATTTGACAACAGACTTCTGACCTGTGTTCTAAGCTCTGCAGTGTCCGTTTTGCCTTTGCCACTGCCCAGGAGCATGAACAGACGTTCCTCGGCCCCGAAACCGATACATGTGGCATACCGATGCAATGCACTCGTGTGGACTTCGCCCAAAAAGATGGTATTCGTTCCCACAGGAAGGCTTCCTGCCTCGCGGTGAGGAGACAATTTGCTACCACCGTAACAAATCCACCGATACCACGGCAGGCAACGGATTATGGATTGGACGGGTCTGCCGTGCGTAGGCTGAGAAATGCTTCGCCGTACCAATTTGCAATGCGTACCGTGCAGGCTCTGATGCGCAGCACCGGCTTCACGACAGCATGGCAAGCACATTATCAACGAAAAATGCAAGACCCTGCAAATATTTAGAGGGCATGAGAAGGACAAGGTGCAACCAGAAGTGACCGACGGACCCTAAGAACACCAAAGGCAGACCTGGTGGTCCCTTTTCCGCTTGCACTGGTAACCTGCGAGACTTCGACAAACGCTGAGCAGGCTTGCCACCGAAACTAAGCATGGAGAAGCCCGCTTTAGCTTCCGCCGGGTCAGCTATGCAGGACTGGGAGCTGAGGGATGAATGCTGACAGCTGCATCGAATCTGGATCTGCTTAGCCTTCTAAGGCAAATCCCTGGTTGCTATGCCATGGCAGGCATGCTGGTAGGCTGTGCAAAGCCTTGCCGGCATTACGCCGCGAATCCCTCTTGCATGTAGCGGCTGGCGACACTGCTCAATTCATCCATCCTCAGCTTTTCTACAACCGAGCACTGTTCTCGCGCGATGGCTTCAGTCATGCAACAGGTGTAGGTTGGCCAACTGCCGCGAGCCAATATCTTCAACCCCAAAGCAGTCCAAGCATCAGTTGTGCTGAGCTTGGATTCAAGGCCCCATCTGTAGCGGAGGCAGCCGCCGAAAAGGTGGTCGCATCCGCTGCTCTGGGCATGGAGGTTGGTTGTGAGTGCTATGCTTGGGTCCAGTTGCTGTGCGGAGAGGGCCCTTTGGTTCGCATGGGCCGTGGGATACCATCGGCATCCAGCCGAGCTAGGGGACCCGGGAACCGTACTCAACCGTGGCGTGCGCAGACTCAACCTGCCTGTTCGGAGCCAGTTTGAACTACTTCAAAGACAAACTCACAGACTTCGCAGCACTGTATTTCTGAAAGCTGTTGCAATACAGCACACAAAATCTCGCATGTCGAGGAAAGCGACTTTCCGATGAATCGAACACGCCCTCAACTGCCTGCTGAATTGACACACTGCTGGTACTTGATGCTTCTACTGAGCATAGGCTCGGGTTCCCATATTCTCATCAAAACACTCAATGCCAGAGTTGTGTTTCTGATGGAAGGTAGCATACCTCTCAGGAACTTCTTTATGAAGGCACTGTAGTGGAATCCAGACTTAGGGCCGCTTCCGCATCGCTTAATTGCTCGAGTGCGCTTTGTTCGGGGCATCGTCGCAGGACCTCGTGACTACGTGCCCACGAGAAGTGAGAAATAAGTCCACAGACCCGCAGGGCCATCGCAGCACAGTAGATGAGTTATACGGCCTTTAAACAAAATTCCGGCGGTGTCCTCTACAGGATCTCAACTACGGCTTGCGGGAACTGCCCGTCGACCTTGTCAGCAGCAGTGGCCGAAGAAGCTGGTTGGCACGGGCCCACTGCCGGGCAGCACCAAGCGCACCTGCAGCTGCCTCGGTTTGCGTCGGCTCGCACAGTTATGAAGATGCTCTCGGCTTTCAGACTGGTGTTTAGTAAACATTCATCCAAAAAAAGAGGCATGCTCGAAGGCCATTGCAGATGCTGGGACGCACATACACCTGCTGCAAGGCCACATTCAATGTCACCGGTGTCTTCTCCATGTCGCGGTCAGAAAGATCCTTCAACCTGAGACATGACAGGACAGCCGGCTAGCATTGCTCAGAATGTCATCTTGCCTAATGCCGTGCAGGCGCAACTGTTCTGCCTCTCGCCAGAGCATCGGCGTCTCGCAGGTGCTGATGACGGCCTGATGAATCACGCATTGGGTTCGGTGCTTTTGCAGACACGATTTGCTCCAAGCGACGCTGTACAAGAGGACGTCGTACTGCAAGCTTTCAATCTGCATCTCTGTCATCCACTGCAGGCCCTGCTGCCACTTCTGCGCTCTGGAGCACGCGCCAATGGCTGCTGTGTAGGTTATTGCCTCAGTACACGATGCTTTCTTAACGCACCAGGTCTAGGTCGGTCCGGGCACGCTATTTCCGGCTGGTGCCGTGGCTACCAGAATCGAATGAGACAAGCTGCGTTCGCTTCGGCTCGAGCACAGGTAAACATTGAAAAAAGATGCAGTGCTTGGTCAGGCTGCGTACAACGAACGCAAGTGCTCATCAGGCTGCTCATCGTAACAACATCCTCACGGAGCTGGATCTGCCGCAAGTCTGAGAGCAAAGAGAGCGCCGCCTGCCAGGCACCTCCCTTCTCGCATGTCGCTACAGCTGCGTTGTAGATCACTAGATTTGGTGAAACCCGGATGCTCTTCAACTCTGCCAGTTGTAGTATCGCATGCTGCCAACATCCAGATTTCTTCCAGGAATCAATTGCTGCTCCAAACGTGACAACGTCACGTCTAATTTGCTTCATGTGCATGTCGGACAATAGGTGGACGACTGCGGACCATGGGCCGCTCTCGCCGCAAGCGCTGATGGTGGCATTGTAAATCACTGCATCGGCTTCGATCCCTTGGATAGATGCATGCTTGCCGACATTGCTGTCCACACTCGCCATGACCTCTTTAAGATGCTGTGCCGAAGGAACAACTGAAACTCTCAATCTAATGCTGAACTCCTCATATGCTGCACGTTTGTGTTTAGGCGTACGTCTGAAAATGCACATGGATCCCCGGATGTGATCAACGCGCCTGCAACAACTCTTGCAGCCTTGGCACGGCTCTGCTCCACTTCTGACAGCAGCATCAGTGCCTCGCTTCAAGACATGCTACCTGCCAGCTTTGTCCATGTCTCCAACCGTGCTTGATTGCAAGTTCATAGATGCCGCCAGTTTATGATGTAGCCAAGACGCACGTTGCCATTGCCCACCCGTTTCGCACGCAACAATCACTGCACTGTAGGCGTGAGCGTTCCTTACGTGTGACTCCGAGCATGTTGGGGGACCGTGCAGCTGGCATGTTGAATCACAGAGTGTGTCACGGTGCGCAGCTCCCTTTATCTTATGCCCTCCGAGCTTCGCTTGCACCTTCGTTGCTTTAAGCTGATGGAGAAGATGGAGGGCTGCCTTCCAGCAGCTCTCCTGGCTTCAGTCACGATTACAAACCCTCACAGTCTTCATCTAGGTGACTGGAGGCTGCTATGGCTGCTTTGCTCGAACGATCTCGGAAATGGAAGTGTCTTGCTATCAAGCTTCAAACTCGCACGCACTTATGGCCGAAGTGTACATCACCACGTTGGGCTCCAGTCTGTGTTCCATGAAACGATCCATGACTAGCAGTGTGCCACGCCAATGTGTGCCTGTCATTTGAGGACCGGCAATGGAAGGGGACAAGACACGCAACTCCGCCTGCCTTTGACACAGGAGCTCATTGCAGTGCAGGCCGTGACCACGTTGGCCTGCAGTCGCAATTCTCCGAGGTGTTTGAGCATGGCCAGGGCATCTTGCCATCTGCCCATCTTCTCCATGGAACTCATGCCAGCCCCATGAACGAAAATATTGCTCCGCCGGAATGCAGAAGCGGCCCAAAGTTGGAGAGCCCGTTCCCAGATCTTGGCCTTGCCACAGGCATTCACTGCTGCGCTATGAGTGCCGGCGGATCCCTGCAGGTTGAGCTTGCCAACTTCGTGGAAGATCTGAATCGCTGCCGTCCACTGCACCTGTCTTGCACAAGCTGATAAGTCTTGGTTCTTGGCGTGGATTCCAAGCTCGGTCATCTTCTGGTTCACAGTCTCGCGCAGCAAAGAATCTTTTTGCCATCGCTGGCCAGATGCCGTGGCATTGTCTTGTAGAATCGAAGCACATCTTTTCGGGTCCTGGCCACTTTTAGGGGTCGAGACCCTACATAGTGTTGACCTCCCTCTCTTTTGAGCTTAGCAGCAGGTTTGAACTGCACCACGGGGCGGTGCTCAGCTGTCCCCACGGCTCAGGCGCGTCCGGGCCGCCGGCCGCATGCACTACCAAAAGGAGCGTGGCAACCCCACTTGTGAGCTTTGCAGGTCTGGGGCTAGGGCCGGGCTGGGGGATGCCGGGGGCTTGGGAGCAGAGATATGGTTGTTCCCGAATCGTCCAGTGCGGTTCTTTTTACGGCTTTGCTTCTTTGGACTTGAACACAAGGCCCTCCCGAACTTGCATGGTGTCGCAGCCTCAAGCGGGTCATGTTTGGAGATGTTTGGAGTGCAGGGTCCAAGGGGCTTAGGGAAGCTCCTGGCCGCTTAGACTGAGAAGCAAGCTTGCCTTTGAAGTGCTTTGGAAGTACTTTGGTGCACCTGCACGTAAAGTTTCCTTCCGGAGCTGCCGTAAGGGTTTGAAAAAGCTTCACATCAAATCGAACGGATGTATCTGTGTGGAAGCAGGTGGCATACAAGTGCCTAGTTGCGTTGTGGTACCGTCTGTTTTGGAGGAGACGGGAGGAGACTGTCAACCTGGCTGACCATGGACGTGTTTCGACACTTCCGAGCACATATTCCCCCTCGTGCTGAGCTTGCAGACCCCCTGGCTCCAGCGGAAGCGCCAATCATGGGCAGGTGCCTCTGTTGAGGCACTGCTGGACCTGATTCTGGAAGGACCTCTTGTACCGCACAGGACGAAGAAGTTCAAGTGCTGAGTTTCCCGCTGTAAAATCTTCCATGCCTCGCGAACAAGGGGATGTCTTCGTGAAACCCCGCAGCTTAATTTCGGTCTAGCAACTAACAGCTGGGGCAGCGAACGCATTTATCTTCCAAAACACTCCAGTGCCTGGCGACTTTGGCCAAGCACGGCGCCAGAAGCTGCGTGGAAAACGACCTCAAAAGGACACGGAGGGAGAGAGAGAGAGAGAGAGAGAGACGAGTTTGCTAGCAGCCACCCATCTACCCTCCGTTACCCACCCACCAACCGACCCACCTTCACACCTACACATATACGTATTCAAAGTCAGATTCAACTTCGTATGCAAGTTTGCATTCATATGCATACATTACATATACAAGATACATTACATTACATTACATTACATTGCATGCATGCATGCAACCTCCATCATGCACACATCCATCCATCAATCCATCCATCCATCCATCCACCCACCCACCCATCGATCCATCCATCCATAAATATATAGATTCATATACATAATATGTATTACCCTTATACTTAAACTTATGTATGTATTCACGCTTACGTGCAGATGTATATGTGTCTTTGCTCATGCTATGTACCTGACGTGAGCCGAGCATGTAAACAAAAAGCATCTCTGCACACACGTACGCATATTCTCTGCGCAAAACTCTAAAAGTACAGACAATGTAGGCGAAGACTCGATTACATCAGTTTGCATCCACCAGCTTCTGCTTAACCTCTGCTTGGTTCCTCTGAAAGATCCGTTGCAGGTACAGTACATGTTTAGCATGCCTGCATTATGTGTGCCTGAAATATTGAAACAAGATGCAGCAGACAATTAATGCAACAACCTCATCTTGAGCATACTACGTGCAATATACGTCATGTGCGAACACATGGACTTGCCGATGACACCCAGCCAGCTGCAGTTGCAACAACCCTGCTCCTAGCTGGGTGGGGTGCATCTGCTCCTGAGGTGACTGGAGGTGGCCCCTTCGCATGCTTAGCTTGGCTTGATGCGAGTGATGCATCCCATCGCGTCTCTGGGAGTTTCAAGCCGCTCCTTCGTGCGTGGCAAGATGGGCTCGCCTGCTTTGAAGCTGAGTGCGTGGCACACCAATATGGCGGTTGCTGCGAGAGCGCCAGCCTTGTCTGGAGTCGTCACTTGTGAGAGGCTGCGCGTCATAGTTTTAGACTGCCACTTGAACTGGTGATATCCGGTTGCACAACCTATAGAACCTCCATGTGGCCTCGCGCTGAGGCCAGCCAGACGGCCTGGTGGCAGCAGGGCCGGTGCAGCTTCGGCTCGGTCCTATCGAGGCTGGATTTGATTTTCGGCTGATACCATTCTCGTAGCTGTTTTCGTGCAACCGCCGCCCCATGCCGACAAGCGTCCTGAAACGCCCGAAGCTGGCGCGCAGGCTCGTAATCGCGGAAGTAGCACAAGTCCGAACAAAGGTGCCTGTGCATTGAAATTGCTTGAGACATCTTGAGACCTTGATTTTTTGGGCGAGAGATGGGCTGAAGGGTATGCAGAGTCGTTGTTCCAATCGTCATTGTCAAACGTGGCCCAGGCTGAACTGTCCGACTTTCTGTCGTGTCTCATGCTGCCTACACGCTGAAAGACATGCTTTAGCGATGACGCAAGCTTTGACATAACTATGCTGCAGTGCTCAGGGTCTGCTGCTTACGCTTCACCTGCTGATTGGAGATATGGGAAAGGGCTCATGCTTTGTCACAAAAGCAACCAAAGTGAAGCCTTCTGGACCTGGCTTTGAACCGCATGGACGCATGCCCGGACTGGGCCATGTTAGGTGGTCGTGCTGGCAGACCGTATATTTTATCCTGTGGCAGAAAGCCCGGCAAAAAGAAACGACCGATATGTTCCAGCTGTCTCAGCCAATGGTAGGACGTACACACACACACACACACTTTGGCATGGCACGGATATGCACGGATGACTGCGACGAGTTGCTGACAGGACCAAACAACGGGGGCAACCATACAGAATGGCCGAGAAGCTTCACTCTAGAGTGGGTTGCTCCAGTGCCACAGGGGGCCCACTGGCTAATCCGAAAGCAGGAGCGTCTGGCAGATCAGGCCAGATATCACCACGCACTNNCAGTGTCTTCGTTGGGCAGTGACTGTCAGGCATGGCATGCATTGCCCCCTGCAGCAAAATGGCTCTCTCACTCAACGGTCGCCATGTCCAGGCGTGTACACACACACACATGCCCACTCACACTCACGCACACAGACAGAGACAGACACAGAGAGCTACGACTGGAACGCGAAGTTTGCCTCGCCTGGACGATCCACTTTGCCGGAAATGCGCACAGCGCCTCATTGCAGTGGCAAGCTGACGCAGGGCTGGCGCAGGGTTGGCGGAGCAACGAGCCGGGATGACTTCCGGAGCTCATCCAGGCTGACCGGCGGGGGAAGACGCAAGCCCTGCACGCACTCTCTGACATCTGGCGTCGACAGCAGACGTAGCTCAACCGTCTATGCAAAGGCCAAAGGCCATGAACTTGTTTCACAACATCCTGCACCTGCACCGCGAGAGAATCACTGGGCTACAAGGCTTCAGGGGTCCTACAGTGCGAGCCTCTTTGGAAAATTCCTCCTCCGACAGCTGGGAGGCGGGTCCAGGTGACCTTGATACAAGGACTCCTAGAACCACAAGTCACAGAGAATTATTGCGACGCTCAAGACACCCAAGGCTGGGTCGAGCGCAGAGGCAGAGCAGGGTGTGGATGCAGAAGTGAAATGGCCTGAGAGCGTGCCGTGTGGTTCCGCTTCGACCAGCAAGCGCCGAAGCCCCGTTGCCTCTAGGCTGCCTTGTCCGCGACGTTCACACCAAGGACACCCCGGCAGGAAGCGAGAGGCTGGCAGCGACAGCGGGCCGGGTCAATCGAAGCCTCGCTTCTCAGAAGTGCCTTGCTTGGCGGCCCCATGGCCGCAAAGTAGATCTTCGACGTGGTCCCCGAGCTGTGACCAGTCGAGCTCGAGCTCGGGCTCAACTTGGGCCTCAACCTTTCGAAAGCGCATCCGATTTCGCAGGATCGGGCGCGAGAAGGTGGTGAGAGTGCCGAGGCCAGAGCCTTCTCCACAAGGACATCCTCCGACTCCGAGGAATCCAAAACCAAAGCCTCTGAACGGGCACGGGGCAGGCAGGATTAGGCAGGTGGGTCTCTTCCCTTTGCCTCGCGAGCCACGCTTTCCGTCCTTCGCGCCTGGGACCAGCTCAAACTCTTAGACTCTTAGTTTCCATGCTCTCCCCAAGCCGCCCTGGCCTTCGCCAGGCGCTCTTCTCCTAAACGTGCACGGGAGACGACCCCAAGGCTGCAGGCTAAAAGTCAGCGGATGTCAGCGGCCTTCAAGGTCGACGTGACCTCCTCTCTTCGCCTGCCGGAGTCTAGAACCCTGCGAAGTTGCGCGAAGACGCACGTGGACGTTTTGTTTTGCATCATGGCCGAAGGAAAACCGATGAAGCGCTGCCGCTCGAAAAAAACTGGGCCGTTCTGGCACTGCTGCAATCCAGCTGGTGGGATGCAAGAACATCACGCTCAGTGAGACTCAGATCTCACCACTGGAGTAAGTGCAGCAAGCGTGGCTGGGAGACGCTGGGAGCAGTCTTCCGGTGTGCAGCCTCCCTCTCCCCGTTCTCCCCGTCTTGTCCGCTCTGAACTTCAGCCCGCGGAGTGGACCCGTCTCCTCTTTGGGGCATTTCCAAGAATCTCGCAGATCTCTGAGGTTTCTGTCCGCGTCCACCTGGGGTTTGCACCGGGACTTGCAGCTCTCATGCGCTCAGAGATTCCTTCAAGCTGATTTTCCTGCTTGCAGGTAGGCTGCGACTTCTGCACTCGCCATCGTCGTCCGAGCCGTTCTATGCTGTTTCAGTAGTCGCTCGCTCTATCAGCCTGGGTTTTTTCAAGATGAAGCTGCAACTGATGACACAAACATCGGCAGGAAGCTCTTACAACACTATTTCCAGCTCACTTGCGCGGCCTCTTCACGGGCAAGCCCGAAACTCCCTGAATCTTGAGCGGGCCTCGATGCTGGAGTTGCTTCTTGAAGAGCTCCTTGGGAGTCCCAGGCCGGGCCACGTCCAGGACCGGACTTCTTCCGTTAGCTAAATGGCTAAATCAATCAAAACTCCGCCAGCTGCTGCGGCGTGGTGGCCTGGTCCAGGCGCTTGTCCTGCGCCCCAAAGCGACATAATGCGACAAAGGAGCTCCGCACCGAACGAAACCGGTTGCTCCTGGCCTCCCTCTTGCGGATGAAACGAGGGAATCGCAGCGAGAGTCCTCTCTTCGGATCCACCAAACCTCCGCGATGCATGCGAAATTGAATACGCACACAAAACCTTGATATAAGCCAGGCACCCTTTGCTGCCAAGTGCTTTGGAGAGATGGTGATGTCCTCGGTTCAGTGAAGTTGAATGTGCTGGACTAGCACTAGCAGGCGTAATCGTGCCAGTAGGAGTCGTCGGCGGTGCAGTGGTAGTGGTGGTGGTGGTGGTGAGAGGAGGAGGACGAGTAGTAATACCAGTAACACGAGCAGCACAGCAGCAGCAGGATTGCCCATGTGACTGGGGCTCCTGCAGCTCCCCGAATCTCCCAAACTTCCTGGGCACATGCCACGCCAGCGCTGGAGCCGGAAATGGTGCCTTCGCTTCGGTAGTGGCCAAGGCACAGAAGGTTCAAACCAGAACTGCGGCTGCTCCAACGTCTCCACTCCTCCGGCCTCAGTCTCTCCACAAGCGCACATGGTGCGGCTACGTGTGGCTTCTGGCTTGACCCCTCCGGCCTTGGACCGGAGCTGCATCCCGGCCAAGCCTGTGCTCATGATCGGATACGCCTCAACTGTGGCCTCCCCATGCTCTTCCCCAAAAGTTGCTGTCAGGATCTGCCTTTGCTCCCCGGCATGTCGTCCTGCAAGGCTCAAACTGTCCAGATATGATGTCGCAGGGTCCTACTGATGCCTACGTTGCCAACACGCTCCACCTCCTCCTCTGCAGCTGCACTCTCTGCGCTCTCCACCTGCCACTTGGAACTGCAAGCACAAGTGCCTGCAACATCCCCTACGACCCTGGCACTTCAAGTCTCAAGGCAACCTCAACTTCATCCTCGTCTGCATCTTCACCTTGCCGTTCATCTTACAGCCCATGTCACATCACGGTCGGAGAAAGGAGGCCGGCCTTCGTCCTCCGCATCGGTCTCGGTCTTGGCTCCGACGTGGAGCTCCCGGCCCAGGTAGCGAAGGGTGTTCTCCTGCACGCGTGCTCTCGATGCACAATCCTTTCGGTGCACTGTAAGGCTGAAGTCCTTGTAGAACTGATCGCTGAAACCAGACATCACCCGGCAAACCGAGCCGAATGTGCCTTCCTCGGGATCATACCTCATGCTGACATGATCGATCTAATTTCCCTGACGGTCTTTCGGACCTGACCACAAACACAGCTCACAGGGTTTCGGACGTGGCCAGCAGCCAGGGAGACACCCAGCGCGATTTGCGGCCGCTGCCGCGCCAGCCGCCTATGGGGATCCTCGGCTGGCAGCTGCCTTCAATGAACCGCTGGCGCCTTCACCAGCAGACAATTCCACGACCAGCTCTTTACACGCAGGAAACACCACCAGCTTTCAAAGTTCGAGCAGCAGATCCAGTGAGTCACCCATGCTCTCAACGTAGTCCTCAGCAGCGCGAGAATCCCACACGATTGCTCAAGCTGCCTGGCGGTAGCTGAGACCAAATGCCTTGAACCCTTTCGCCGGGCTGCCTTCTTGAGCTTCAGCCAGCAGTCGGACCTCTTTGTTGACGGCTCATAGCCTGAATCCAGATGCTTTACCTCAGTGTGGTGCAGCTGCAGCTGGCACCGGCCCTTCAAAACTCTGGCCGTGCAGATTGATGTGCAAAGAGCCACTTCATGAGACAGCACCAGCTAAGCTTTGCTGCTGAGTTGAATAAAAACAAGCGCAATTGCAGAACAGGCACCATCAATCCCTCGCACGACATGGCCACAGATCGTCGCAGAGCCGCCTGAGAGCTACACCGAAGCTGGGTCAAACCCTCACGTGTCGTAAGCACAGTGTGGGGATGATTCGGGTTATGCCTTTACACCGCTTTACGTCTACGTTTGCGATTTCCGGCACTTGGCGAAGGGACATTGGTGGCAGGCTCGCCGGCCTCGAGCGTCGCTTCAGCTGAGCCCGCGTTGCCCTGCCGGGCCGTGCCGCAAGCAGTTGGGAAACCGTTTGCAGAGCCTGACGTGAGTCCACCTCCAAGTCCTCTGCTTCGGCGTAAGCAACAAGATCCTTCCAGGCGGAAGACGTGCAAGAATCGACTCATCGAACCAGCCATGAGTCACAGCCATGAGGCAGCCCGGCAACCCTTCGGCCTCCACTTCTGCGAAGCTTTCTTTGAGTCTTGCTCGGCGCTGCTGAAAGGGCAACGAGATCAAGGGCTCCTCGCTAGCTAGCAGGAAGGTTGCTTCGGGTGTGGGGGAAGGCGGATTTAGTTTCTGAAGGTCCCACGGGCCTGCAGTAATCTGCTCTGCAACACATTGCTACATGTCTGTACGAAACTGCACTGGCCTCCGCAAGAAAGAGGAGGTCGAAAAGAAAGACTTTAACCTTGCGGTTCTAACTACGAGTACAAGCTATGGTCACGAACATGGGGGAGCAGTAGATGCGGCTCAACAAAAACAATATTTCATCCTTTTCAGCCTTGCCGCTGCCACGGATGTCGTCGCAGCATTGGCCTCCGTGACGTTCCTCGTCTGCAGTGATCCACCGCTCGGTTCGAGGAAAGTTTCGCACTCTCAGCTGCCGATGCGCGGGAATTACAGGCCAAGCCGCTTGCGCTTCCGAGTGGCCAGTGATTGGAAGGCCTCAGCCAAGCAGAAGCGGCGGCCAACTGTCGGAGTTGGTATCCACATCTCTGCCAGCTTGACCCGCACATACTGCAAACTGCCACAAACAGCTGCATATACCATGCATCGAGTGACCATGCAGCCACGGCACAGCGATTTCCACCTTGTTGCCATCCTTTCTTTCCAGCTCCTTACTTTCTCCCGGACCTTCCTGCCGACGAGGCCAACGATCCGAACATGACAGGCTCTTTTCTCACTCTTGCCTCTGTGTTCTCCTTGGGCACAACAGCAACCTTACAGACTGTCAGTCCACGAAGCACCCAACTAAATACTGCAGCGAACTTAGCTGTTGAGGTCTATATCATGACAAGCAACGATTTCGGCGTCCAACACACAGGCTGACTGCGTCTTGGAGGATTTCAGGACCGCCTTGACCACATCTGGATACCTGAGTCGTCGAGGACATCGACTTCGCATGCCGGAACGCCGCATCCGCTGTGAAATACGGAGTTGACAGGCTTCAGCATCGAGTTGCTTGTAGGTCATGTCATCCAGCTTCCGCGAAAAAATCTTGACGCGACCTTTGCAGATCATGCGTGCGGATGGGTGGGCTACAATTCCAACTTGCACATGCTTTCAACCCCAGGCCAACCCCATGATTGGGACGTGATGGGAAGCTAGTGGCTTTTTCTACGCCAGTGCTTGGTCGTCGAACAAGTGGCCTCCGGGAAGTACGTGGATCTGGGCGCGTTGACCATCGTACCTGCGCTGTCATGCAACCTGCAAGATTTCCTGACTCAGCTGCTTCAACTCAGCGTTGCGAGCTGATAGTACGGAGATGTACGGAGACTATATGATAGGTGGTATATCCGGCCCTGCTTCATAGGATGGTTTACAAATCTGTTTCCCCATGTCAGCCGCGGTGCGCCAGGAAAAGCCCGCCCGTCGAAGCTCCACACGAAACGTGTCCACAGCACAGGACAGCTTCACAGGGTGGCTCGAGTAGCTTCTGAGTGCGAACAGCCGCATAGGTTGGCGTTCCCCTGCAAGACTCGGCAGAAACCGAGGGCACTTGAACTCGGCAGAAAGCATGATAGGACTGGTTGCCTGCAGGGCATTTTGCTTCTGGGATTGACGGGTCAAGGATGTGGTGACATGGCAAGGACGATCAAGGTGGCCGGTGGCTCTTCGACAACCGCCAAAGATCAGCAGAATCATCACATTACACAAGTCCCACAAGCAAGAAGATCGTAACATGTAACAGCTGCTTGATCCCCAGCAGCCTGCCCACTGCGTGGCACCGATTTCAGGATTCGCTTTAGAAGCTCCTGGATGGAAGTGCAGGCCTGAGTGGAGCTGCAACAAGCTGTAACTCCGATAGCAGTTCACAAGCGTACATGTCTCAACCATTCCGAGCCTTGGCCAACATGGGCTGCATGGGGACGCCCAAGTGTAGAGTGCACCTTCGTCTGACGCCCTGGAGCAGCGAAGCAGGATGCATAGGATGCAAACGTGTAGTCGGCGCCCACGGCCCCAACGTGGCGGTGACATGACCACACCAGAGCTCCCGAATTCACACACAGCTGATTGCCGGGAGCCTCGATTCCGTCTTCCAGCAGTGCCTCGACTAGCGCACGCACGTCTGGCCGCAAGGCATACCCATGCCGAACCTGAACACAGCGAGACTTCAGGCCAAAGCGACCCCCAATAGACCGAGTCTGTCGCCCCATCTTCACCCGTTCAGTCTGGGAAGTACCATACTTGCTTGAAAGCACTCTCGTCACGAGCCCCGATACGTCCGTTGCGAGATTCTGGATGGAAATCGATTCGCGGCGTGCATGCACCATCAGCCGTTTCCAGAGATTACCAGACGAAAGGACTGTGTATGAATGTCCAGTGGAACAACCAAGGGCTACCTCTTCCTGCGCGGAGCGCACAGCATCGGCAGTTGCACCTTGCATGAGATATGCAGCGATATTCGTTTGAAGTCTAAGATTTTCGGCCGGCTTGATGCAAAAAGGTTTAAAAGCACTGTTTGTGCAGCAAAATTCCCGAAGGCGCTGGCATGTGTTTTCAGCAAAGCTTGAGCATGGTCAGGTCTCTGTACCTCTTCACAGTCTATCAAGATGAGGGCCTTTGCAAATGCGTTTCAGATAGCACAAGCTTGATAAACTCCGCTTCGCTTTGGAAGCGGCTGAGCTGTTAAAGACCTATCAGGCTCACAGCTTAATGCTGTGGTTCTTCAGCCGGCTCACTCGCTGCCTACAGGCCGGCACAAGTAGCAGTCATTGAACGTGTCGAACTCCATGGCAATGATCTGCATCAAGCACAGGTCACACATACATTGATGGCTTCGAGTAATCCGAGTATGCATAGGCGGAAGGCGCCTCGGGTTCGAATCCTGCTCCCTTCAGCAGTGAGAGGGCCTTCTCGCGGCCCCACATCATACCTGTGCCACAGTCGGAGAACAGACTCTCGGTGTTTTTTGGCGGGGAGGAAGGGGCACCCAGCCCGGGGCCGCCCTCGTTCATCCCTTGCGGCATGCAGTGCATCCTCGGCGGATCGCGGTCAAACCCGCCCTTTCCTCCTACATACACTGTGCGCTCCACCTGGACCTGCATGAGTACGCACACTGTGCCTTGCCCGTGGAGCATAATTTTGTGCGAAGACACAATGAGACAGCATAGAGGAACGGCGCCATGGGGTGTGCGACGTTCTTGGCCACGCCTGGGACAAACATGCACTTGCATCGGTATCTGCAGACATGGTTTGCCGAAGCAGAGGAGTTGACAGAGAAAGATCCTGCCTGTCTCTGCACGGATGTCAACCATTGCGAAGTACCCATCTGCCTGCCGCTGACGACCCGTCCACTGCAACGGCCATGTCATGTCGGCCGCGGCCGCATACGTTGTGCTAGGGTCTGCTAGGATGCCGCCGCGCCGCCTTCAAGACCCGGCGGCACTCGCAGAGGGTTGCTTCCGGCTTGGTCAGGTCATGGATGACGTCGAAGCTTGTTACCTCAGCTACGATTGCTTTTCTGCGGGAAGTGCGCAACTCAACACAGAAGGCTGTCAAGCGTCCAAATCGAACTGCCCCGTCCAGGCCCCATCGTCACCAAAGTTTGCTGCATCGCCGCCTCGATGTGAAAAAATCTGCCGTGTCGGCAAAGGATCAGAAGTTCACTATGCAGTATCGGGTGTGAAGCTATGCGTCAACGATTCTGGTATGTAGGGCCGCTGCAGACAAACTTTATATTGGGCAAATTCGCGGCTTCTGCCTGCCACCAGGACTTCGGAAACTGACTCAACAGCTTGAGCTACCGCAGCATGCCGCTTCGACTGCTGCCTTCTTTGTGGCAGCTGCTACGGATGGTGCCCACGCGTCGATCCTGGAAGCTCCATTGGGGGGTCTCAGGCACAGCTCTCTCCAACAGAAGCCTGGGACGGTCGCAGGACGTCAAGTCGTTTAGTTTAGTCTCTCACATCTGGCAAGATGGTTTGACGGTCAGAAGGTGGAGGCCACGTGAAAGCTTACAGACACTCAAAGAGAAACCTTTGGCACATTGCATCCGCGCGGCCCAACAACTTCGGCCTTCGGAAAGTGCTTGGCTATCCTCGGCAGAATGTAGCACAGCTTTCTGCGGCATTGCAATCCGAGATCTCTGCGCATCTGGCCAGGCTTCAAGCAGGGAGCAGTTCCTTCGCCGCAGCCCAGATCCAACACTTTCGCCTGGTACGAGAACTCAAAATACAATGGCAGGCCACTCTTGCTCGCCGTCCCATGCCAAACAAAACGCCATTGCATCTGCGGCACTGTGCCGGCTTCCAGCTTCTTGACGATCTCACCTCCTGGCAAACGCTTACCAGCAGGAACTGGAGTAAGCCGACACAGGGTATCCATCGCGGGAAATCTGCAAAATCAACTTGAACCTCGAACCGGCCTGCAAGCAGAGGCAGCAGCTGTGATACCAGCTGCTTCTCGTGCTTGGCATCGGCCAGCTTGCCTTTGTGAATTGCAATACAACCCAAGAAACTTCCACATGAACACAACGGGGCGAAGAGGGCGGGAACAAAGAACTCAACCCCATAGCCATCGAATCGTCAGCGAGTGGCCCATCCAAGCACCGAAAGGCCCATAGCAGGATGGCCTGCGCAAAGGCGCGCGACAGGCTTTAACCAGAACCCGCCGTCCCCTGGTTTTGCTTCCAAGGCGCGGCACTCCACCGCCCTGCTTCGTGGCGCTGACAACCTCTGAACGAAGAACTTGCGCCTTGAGCCGAGATACGCTCCTCGAGGAACCTCCTCAAAAGCGCATCTGGTCAAGAGCGGCATCTCCTCGAAATAGAGGCCCATGCCGCTCAAAGCCTGAGCCAGGCGCCAAGCTCCAACTCTTCAACCGTGCTCTGTCCCTGCTAAGCGCCGGACTTCTTGGGTTTCCTCGGACACGTGATATTTGGGCGGAGATTCCTGGAGTGCTTCGAATTCCCCATGTGCCCATGTGCAACGAAGCTATGCAACATCAGCGCGATGCGATTGTTGGTCGCTGTATTGACCAGTCCTCCGAAAGATGAACGACTTTGCTGCAGGCAAGGACGGCCAGAATTTCCTGCAAGGCGTCACAGCACGTGCATGATCACCTGACGTCCCCCTAAACCTTTAGAGTCCTCTACATATCTCTGGTTCAGACCGGCAGCTTCTGCTACAGCCGCGGAACTCTGGGGCACCTCGAAAGATCAGAGGTTCTTGCACCCCGCTGCGGGCAAGACTTTAAGGCCCCGTCAGCGCTCAGCACCGGCAGCAGACCTTACCCCACACGTCGTCACGAAGAAGGGACGAAGACGCAGATTTCAGGGCCGCGGCCGCTGCGACTGGCCACTCCCAGCGCCGTGGCCGCCGCAGAGCCGTTCAGCAGCTCCGTCAGGCGAGCGCTCATGGCGCCAGAGTCGAGGCCAGCAAAGATGCGAAAAGTTCCACTAGACTGGGCGTTTCATGAAGGGTGTCGAGCTCAGAGTCAGAGTAGAGAGTGTATTCCTTCAAGCTTTGGCGCTCTCAGTTTGGAGTTAATCTTGGATCAGCCAGCTCGGTCGTGGTGCATCGTGGTGCTTCGCTGCAGAGTGCTCATGAGAGCTCGCGGCCCTCCTTCTCATGTTGCTCTGGCTCGCGCCTGCAGCCATGGCTGCGGCAGCTCCAAGCGCCGGGAGAACCGAGGACTCGAGGGACACGCCAGCCTGCGCCGGCAGATCCCGAGGCCGAGGGGCGATGGGGGACGATGGGGGCTTAAAATCGGAGCTGGCACGACTCGAGCTTGTGTCGACTCGTATCATCTATTGCCTGTCAGACTTGTTTCTTTGCCAAGGAGCCGCCATATGTGGCATGAAGGTACGGACCAGCCACTTGAGCTCGGTGCCTGCAACAGGGTAATGTCAAGCTAAGAGGGGCAGCAGATCATGAGAGCCGCGAGTTGATTTGCAGCTTACAGCACTGCGCCACCTTCAGCGGCACGAAGCAAGCCAACCAGTCGAGTGGTTTTTGCTTTCTCGACACCTCAACTTCTTGCTTTGCTGCCAGCGATTGATCAAGTTCAGTACAGTATCACAAAATCCTGCAAAATCCAAGCGCTGGTGGCAAAGCATTCAACTCCCTGCAGAAGCATTTTCTACAGCCGAGGTGCCTGTTCCCTGCAAATCCGCCAGGCTCAGCAGTGTGCGGCGCACCGCGCCTGCCTTCGGAAAACATGCTGCCTTCTGTTTGTACAAGGCCTCCAAAGATTCTGAGAGCATTGCTGCAAGCTGTTGCATCTTTGAAATTTGATCCAGATCCTTCACTGCTACCCTCCCCTGCCGTCAGCGGTTGTGGCGCCCGGAGCAGTCGTTGCTTGCCGCCGCGCTCCCGCAGGGCCAAAGCCACCTCATGGTTACTACGTGTGACTACAGAGTGTCGCACCGAGTCAGCACACAGCTGCTTTCCGTCGCTGTGTGTCGTTGCAGAAACGACGAGCCGGTCTGAGGAACCGACTTGACCACTGTCGTGGAGCTCCTGGTAGAGGCCTAAGCAGTTCAGGCTTGACAGCCATAAGCAACTTCTCGCGACTGCGGAGTCTTACGAAGCGCCAGCTCAAGCACAGATGTTCGGTTCAGGCTTGCAAAAACGACAGAGACTACTTTACTGCTCACGCAGGATCTCTCGGCAACTTCCCTGAGCAAGCTGCGGTTCATGTCTGCCTGACCACGGACCGCTCAAATGAGCACGCAAACTCACACTACATGACCCAGATGCGAGGGCGAGAAAGACCAGCTATTTCAAGTTGGTACTCAGGTTACTTCCCACACACATCCAAGAGCACCATACTTATCTACATGTCCCTCCAGTGACAGATGCATCTTCGATCGAGACTGTCTGCCTCCCACGACATGCACGTGCGACCAACACCACCAGACCCAAGTGACCCAAGTCCTTGAACCACAGCCCTTGAGCCCTGGCCTTCGAGGCACCAGTTGCCTCCAGCAGGGAAGCCTCGCATTGCGCCACGACTCCGTAACATATCATCGGCTTTGGGCTTGCTTAACATCTTAGCCTCCTGAGTTTCAGCGAAGTGCTTTCGTGTCTGTCGTCATGCTCTTTAAACCGATGATGAGGCAAAGCGACCGTTATGGACTTGTGCGGGATGCTGAGAGGGCGCCCTCCTTCCACCCAGTCGGGTCGCAACCTGCCGAGCGTAAGATGGATGAGGGAGGTCTGCCAGGATGCAAGCTTGAGCCTGTGGCCACCGGCTTGTGCATCCTTTGCTGGTGCGAAGAGGTAGCAGGCGGATTCCACCTGGCTGTTGGACTTGCATTGCCATGCCGGGACTCTGCCGCAAGACACCTCTTCTGCAGGTGCCGCCATAGCCAACATGACCCGGAAGGAGTTGGTAAGGATGGTATCCTGGAGTACTGCAAGGCTGATGGCTTGTGGGAATCCTCTGCAATCAGCTCAGATGCAGCACCGTTTCTCGGGTGAATATAGGCGTGGGGAATCTGGCAAGTCCAGAATTTCCAGTCTCCTTGCTCAAGCGGCTTCGGGTAGCTTCCAATGCCTCGTGAGAACCAGGGCGGCCAAACCGCCCTTCTCTTGGCACGCTGAGATTGCTAGGGGAGCGGCATCAAGGGCCGCAGCAAGGTGACGGTAAGGTACTGGCGCACCTTTCTTGGCCCAGCCTTGAATCGTCGCTGCAGGGTTCCAGTTCGGAATGGAACTGATCGTGATCGGAACTGTTCGAAGGCAGGTCGCAGCCTGCTGCGCTTGCCTGGCCGTGCAGGATGATGAGCCAGTCTCGACATCTACACGCAGCTTTGGCTTCGGCTTTCTTTTATCCGATCTGTACCAGCTTCAACTCAAGGAATTCAGAGATTATCCGGCACGAGCTGAAGCTCATGCACCGGACCAGCCCCGAAGCAGGCAGAGGTCCTCTGACACCTAGCAGACCTAGCGCTGGTAGCACCCTTAAGACTGGCTTCCCGACCCGAGCCGAAGACCTCAAATGCCTGAACGAAGTCCACAGGCAGAGTGCACCGGGCGGAAGTCGGAGCAGCTCGTAGACAGGGCGGCTGCGGCGACGCTGGCGGACCAGGCTGATTCCTGGCTGCTCATAAAATCGTGGAAGAGGAGGAGGAGGACGGTTCTTCGAACCTTTGTCAGGGTCGTCCCCAACACTTGAAGATGCTGCTACTATTGCAGCCATGGTCATTCCCACCAATCCCGGTCCCAATCTTCATCTAGGTTTTCTTGGAAGGTTCATTCGGTATAAAATGTCGTCCCGGCCCTCATCCCTCAAGATCTGAGTGTCCTACTGAATTCTGTTTGTACCACAAGTCCGAGCCTCTGAGACCACTAGGGCGTTTCTGAAGCTGCGCGTGTGTTTGAGCCAGGCTCTGGCACTTTCTGAACCCTTGTCTTGTCTATCAAACCAAAGTGACTGACCGGACTCACTGCTGTATGCAGCGACCCCTTGTGGCGACTCGTCAGCCTGTAGATGCCAGTGTCAAGACTCGGAGGGGACGACTACGAGGCCAACAGCAGAACCATGCCAGATCACGATCACGAACCGACTCTTGCGGGAAAGATACCGGGGCGGGACTCGGACTCGGCGGACGCCCCGGAGTCGGAGGCTCTGCCGATGGAGGCTCCTCCTTGCCTCAGACTCAGAGACTTGGAGGGTGTTAGGCTCGCCTAAACTGATTCTCTCGTTGTACTGCTGCACCCATCTGCCCATGTCCCTCTGGCACGACGGCCGCAGAGTGCGCAAGTGCGCAAACTAGTTTCTGCACTTTTACAGCAATTTCTAGCTGCCGCAGAGTAGTCCAACTTCGGAGCTACTCTACGCTGAGGGGAGGGAGAGAGAGAGAGAGAGGGAGGCAGGCAGACAGCGAGACTGCCAGCAAGCCCGCCCGACGAACGGACGGACAAAGGGACGGATGGAGGAGTCACAGAGTGACAGACACCCAGCCTGCCACCCGACCAGGCCGCAGACAGAGAGACATAGAGACAGAGCGAGCGCGAGAGAAACAGCGAGGGAACGACCTCAGAGAGGAGCGAGGCAAAGGGACAAAGGTAGAGAAAAGAGGGCGAGAGCTATCACTCTTGACTCTTGCTACTGGCGCGTAGCCGGCGGCGGAGGCGCTCGCTGTGGAGACAAGAGGCATGCAGCTCAGTTCCACCCCTCCAAAGGACCCGACATTCCGGGATCGTCGGAGTCTTCTGAAAGAACGATGCGACCCCCGACGCCTGGCCAAATCGAGCATGGCCAGCTTACTCTGTTTGAGTGCTCAATATCTCCTTGCCTGAGCACAAAGAAAGCTCGAATTCAGAACATTCAGAACAGGGCGCAGCTGAGGTGTCAATGGAATCCATTGCTACTGGGATTCGCCTGCGAGGTTGCTGTCGGCTTCGGGCTTTGCTTGGGCCGTTTCCTCGGTCAGACAGCTGGAGGACGCCGAAAAATGTGTGCAGAAACATGCCCGAACCGTGGCAAAGATGCAGGAGGAGGTCCGTTCTGTTCTCTGTCAGAATCAAAGTATCCGGCTGGCCTTGGGGGCTGCGTGGGCTGCTCCAGGGCGCCGCCGCAGGCCTCACAGCTGCGCTGTGCCGGATCCTCGCCTTGACAGCTGACCGACTCGAAGCTCGAAAGAGGTCCTAAGAGGAGCTTAAAGGACTCTAACTTCTGATTTCGCAGCTCTCAGCTCTCGGACCTCAGGATGCGGCAAATGAGTGTGCAGGCCGGGCAGCTCCTTGGGGCTCCTGGCGGGAGCCTATCCGGGCCTCTCCGGCCTATGGCAACTGAAGCATCGGAGTTCCATCACGCGGAGCCTGGTGGAGGCTCAGGATCCGTGAAGTCATCTTCGAGGTCAATGCAGGTTGGAGAGTTCAGGCTCCTGGCATGGGATTCATCGGGCATGTCTGAAACCGTGCTCTTCGTTTGCTGCCCTCAGCGCGCCTGAACTCCTTCGGTGGAGCCAGGTCGCCCCCGCAAAGGGTGCATGCTTGCAGCGAAGCATCGTCGCACAGCAGCGTGCCTCGGGATTGTTAGCTGAATCGCAAAAATAATGCAAAAACTGGTGGTGGGAGACGTCAAACAATATTGTTCTGTTGCGAAGCTTCACGGGCTGAGCAGGCGTTTGGAATAAAGCTACCTTATCCCCTTCCTGAGCAGGTCTGTTCGGAACTGTCGTTGATGCTGATGGCCCTGTCTACAAATCAAAAACCGGCTCAGCCCGCAGCATCGAACACAAGCGCGGGATGCAGCGGCCATAGCTGAAACATAGCTGTAACGCTTGCAGGTCTCCACGCTGCACACGCAGCAATCTAGATGCTGGCGATGCAGGTCGTCTGTAGCCGGTGGGCGAACATATGATGGCATTTTGATCGCAACAATTTAGGTATGCTGTAAAGCGATGTGACTCCAGAAAACATACGTTAAGTGTCCTTCGCTCTTCATGTTGTGACCTTCACTTTCAAAATGATTCAGCCAGGAGCATCTGCAAAATGATATCATGCCTCGTAGTGTATGTTGCCTTCTGATTCCTGGCCTTCCTACAGTTGCCGTTCAAGCAAAGATCAGCACGGGCCGTCTTTATCGTGCAAAGGACTCCCGGCCTCTTCACCAGCAGCCTGCCGTGCAACGCAAGATTGTGTTCGAACATGGCAACCGTCATGAAGGGATGTCCATGGTACTAAACTTCCCTCAAGCTGCAGACCAAAATTGACGAATGCTCGCGATATTCTGTCCCTTGAACTGTTCAGCTAATTTCTTGTGACATGCCTCTCTCCCTCCCTCGTCCCAGACCCAGGCACCCACCCAGCAGCCAGCCAACTAGCCACCTGGATGTGTGATCAGAAATAGAAACATTAGAAACGAATAAAGCCGAGTAGAGAGCGAACAGAATTAATTACATATCCCGAGTAAACTTAACCTGCCCATGGCTCCCCCTTCCTCCCGGGGCAACCTCGCTCGCGCCGAAGAAGCGACTCTGGCGAGAGCAGGGCTGACTCATCGCACTAGGAAGTTCCCATGACTGCATTCGCTTGTATCAACTCTGGACGCGCCGATTTCGAGGAATCTCGAATGCAAGGTTTGCCGTGATTTGTTGTGTGTTTTCTGTGCACGCCGCATCTGCTACCACTGGAGCCTCCATCGATTCGGGCGAAATTGTCAAGACAGGAGCTTCGCCTCTTGCCCGATATTGTGATTCACGACTCGCTTCAAACATGCAAAACAATTCCACTTTATTCAGACAGCGGCGGCACAAGCTTCAGAGTCGCAGCCATGGCCCTTATATTGGCTGAACATGAACCAGACCTCATTCAATCCCATGCCTAGTCTGCTGTCCGGTCAGCTGCCGCGTCTGGTAGATCTTGCAGATTGCGACGAACTGCGCCAGCTCTACAGACTTCGGGAAAACGTATTTCGCAGCTCTCCTGTGAAGGTCTGCGGTCTGCGAGCTTCAGATGTCACACGCGCCGACACACTGGATGTGGCCTGGTTCTGATGTGCTCCTGCGGCCGTGGTTGCAAATTCCGCGGCCGCAGCCGTTTCTCGCATCGCGGATGAGAGATGTGGGAGGGTATAGTGGCTCCTGGGATCAATGGGCCCATGGCCACGAAGCCACTGTCTTCCAAGGGCCAAGATGGGGCAAGAATGCACGCCCCTCGACCGTGCTGCAGAGCTTTCTGGACCCAAGCATTGCTTTCAATGAAACTGGCTTGTGATTCCTGTCTTGGGTAGACAACCTGTTCTGGTGCTTCAGGCAAACGGCTCACAAAGGTCGACTCTGCACCCGAGGGTGCAATGACTTGCATGAGGTACCGATGCAAGCGCAAGTTCAGCCATGCACCATCCTCTTCACTCGACCTGATTCGAAACTACTCCTCAGGGCCAGCCGGCCAGATGCTCCAACAAGTCCAGGGAGTAAGCATCCCTCTCTTCCGGTCGCTTCGCACCTGCTCCAAAGCCTCTTGAAACCGCGAAAGCTGCGTTCTGCGCTTAGCAACAAGGACCGTGACAAGGAGGTTACAAGCCAATTGCTTCCTCCGGTGCCAAGAGAACTCCCAAGATCTCCGCCTACCCTGGCCCCTTCTCTCGAACAGCGCTCTTTGCTCGAAAGTTGCCCTCCGTGCGATCCCGAATGACCGACCCCGTCTCACAATCCTACGCGAGGGCCAGACAACGAGGAGTCAAGTAAAGGCAGGATCATCGCGCATGATTGGCTCATCCATCTGGAATGCTTCGGCTCTCTGAACTTTCTTCTGAATGGCAGCTCTGCAATCCGATGTGTGATCCACATGATTTGCTCGCGATGACAGTCTGCTGTGTGTGCAGCTCTCAAAGGATTAAGGTCGCACACTGTCAGCCGTTCTTTTTTGGCTTCCGTGTATAGCGGCGGTATAGCAGTCATGGTAGTCTGCAGCCGCAAAATGCCGCGCATTTCTCTCAAGCCAAACCCCCCGGCTGGCGGCGACGCGGCGCTTCTTGTTTCCACGGTCTGCGTGCACTGGGCTGTGCCTCATTGCCATCCCACAGCCGCACGTTCGGGAAGTTTTGGCATGATACGTAGAGCCCTGCAGGGGTCAGCATGCCCCGGAACCCTCACCGGATCGCTTGAGGCCAGTCGCCAGCTGTTGCTCCACAGCTGGCAGCATTCCGGGCATGTATTCGCACAGCTATGAGGCCTGGCGGGCACCTTACGCCACGCCAGAAGCCCAATAACTTCGCGCTTCCAGCGCCGTTCTGCCGAAACCATCTCCGGGGTTAGAAAAGGCTCGAACCTGTCATCCAGGGGCGGAAGTTCTTGAACACGACTAACCTTGTCGCCAGAAGTCTCCTCCATGTTGCCTGCCGCCGCAGGAATGACGGTCTCGTCTCTGCAAGGTCGCATGCTTTTTGGCATGCTGCGGCTGCGCTGTTTGCGCTGTGAAAACCTGGCGATACTCGAGGAAGGTGTTAAGCGTGCCAAGCTCGAACTCCACCTTCTCATCGTCTTCTCCGCCAGCTGTAGCCGTGCTAGCCGCGGTCTCGTTAGAGGGTGGTGGCGGGCGAGGTGGTTCATATGGACAGTGTGTAGGCAGCTTCTGGCGCTCCCAGCAGGAGCATAGTGATGCTTGTGCACCGCCCATGGCTGCGCACAAAACCGATACTACCAGCAATTATACTGCCTGGATTTTTGAGTTTTACATGCTGCCACACACCTAAAACTGCGGGGCTTCCCATGATAAAGTGTCCAAATCATGGTGCATTGGAAGTTGTGGTGTGCTCGTTTTGCAACCGCACTGCTGCATGCAATGCTAGCGAGACAGCTCTGCACAGCCTCACCTGACCCGATTCGACTAGAATTAGTGACTATGACGGGGCGTCATCAGCCATATTTGGTCTAGAAGGAGATGGCTTGAAGAAGGAAGTGTTCAGTGATTCGTTGAGCTGGCAAAATCATTGGCTTGGCTGAGGCGACAGCAGAACGGCGTTCACGGCAGGATCGGGCTTTTCTCACGGCAATCAGCCGCTCTGAAAGAGATCCCATGCCTTGGCATCAAAACTGCACTGTCTGAACTACCTCTGCAGCGGCTTATGCCTGCAGCAGCATTTCTGGCCAGCTAGGCAGGTGTGCAGTCCACGCAAGAATCCAGCAAATAAGATTTAGACTTTAGATCAGATGCTTGTGTGTCAAATGGTGTCAAAAGTCTGTAGCCAGGCTGGGCAAGCAGGCAAGCCTGCAAACATTAACCTATGTTTCGAATTCGCAGGCTCTGCAAAAGGAACTAAAGCTTGGTGAACAGGCTGTGCCTGTGAACTTGCATCTCACACTCCTCGTACGGGAGACCCTCGAAAGGTGCAGAACCTTTGTCCGTCCCGGAATGACAACTTAAACATTTGAGCAGTGCAACAGCTGTAGTGCTGGCACCGCACACAGCGCCTTCCTAACACGTCGCTACTTACATCGCTTCTCGCTTTCAGCTCCGATCACGCCTGGCCTGGGTTCTCCGCTTAAAAGGTGCGACGCTTTCTCAAGGCTGAGGCTGCTGCCAAAGCCGGTCAGCTGCGACCTAAGCGCTTCGAACGTAGAAGCGATTGCAGACCTTCTCGTGGCATGAGGCTTCGACTGCAAGCCACTGCAGGAGCCGTAGACCTAAGCAAGAGAAGATTAAGATGCTTGAGATCTTACCACACGCCCTGGGTCGTCGGCATTGCCCATCATGTTTCTGGACAGAAGATCCTCCTGAACACCGGCCGGTCCCATCAAGCCCTTGAACACGTTCACGTGCGCAGTCTGAATGCCTGAGCTGGGAAACCCATCATGGTGTTGGACCTTAGTGGACAAAGGTGTGAGGGTCTTCGTGCTGGATGCTGGAGAATTGACTTCACCGGCCAACGCACATGGCAGGGTGGCATTTCTCAAAACATGTCCAACTAGGCAACCGTGCAGAGTCTGAGACAGGAGGTCCTGGCGTCACGCTCGCTTCGGGGGTGTGGAAGAGCCCTGGTTCCGTAGCAGGTCTGGTCACATAGTTTTTCAAGAGCTCGCCAAGCCTGTCGAACTGTGCTGTCATGATAACTGTCACTGCTTACTTCGGTGTTCAAGAGCAGCACGATTCTAGTTACTGGTTGCTTCTCGGTACACTGCAGTGAAGGCTGCGGAAGCCACGGCCGAGGCTCTACGGCTCCTCTGACAGAATGATTCTGCTTCGTTTCGGATGCAGGCTGGATTGTGCTTGGTTGTACACAATTTAGTACTGGGCATGCCTTGTTTCGGATCCTGGCTGGATTGTGCTTGATTGTAGTACAACATCAGTACTGGAATGGATTGTGCCTGATTGTAGTACAACATTAGTACTGGAAGTGCGTCGGTTTCGGAAGCTGGATGAATTGCTTCATTGTAGTACGACATAGTACTGGAAAAGCCTCGTTTCGGATGTAGGCTGGATTGTGCTTGATTGTAGTACATCATTAGTACTGGAAGTGCCTCGTTTCGGATGCTCT
>CAJNJA010054908.1:10544-24733 GCA_905231915.1 Symbiodinium necroappetens | reverse complement strand
TGTACGTATGTATGTATGTATGTATGTATGTGTGTGTGTATGTATGTATGTATGTATGTATGTATGTATGTATGTATGAAAACATACATACATACATCCATACATACATACATACATACATGCATATGCATATGCATATGCATATGCATATGCATATGCATATGCATATGCATATGCATACGTGCGCACACACACACAACAGACACACTTGCACACGCATATGCCATGTAGTTGGATGGCTCTAAGCCCCTGGCTCTGTGGGAGAAGCCCACGAAATCTTGCCTCGGGTAGGAGTTTCAGATCCCCCTTTGCGGGTGTTGTTGTTGCTGTTGTTGTTTAGCCCCCTTTTCTTCACAGATTTCCTGTGGGGCTAGCTTTACAGGTTCTGAGGGACTCTATAGGGACTCAAGGGGCGATACTAGCAGGTTCAGAAGGTAGTACCACGATGGTGGTACACCCACAAGATAACAAAGCACTAGTTGGCTCAGTTCGATAACTTCAGAAACACGTTGAAACCTCAACGGTATGTTGAGTTGTCAATAGGGTTTGAGGCAAATGTCAGGTAAGGGTGACCTGGTGCCGTCCTACCTCCTCGTCCTTCTCCTAGCAGCCCCTAAACCCTCCATCCTAATTAAAGTCTCAACCCTAAACTCCGAGCCCTAAGCCCAAACCCAGTACGTTGCTATGGTTATCGGTTGAGAGGTGGGGAGTCTTATGGGTGCCCACAGGGCAACTTACTATTTCCTCATCATATCCAAACGAGTTTAGACGCCGCAGAAAGCAGCAAAGTCGCGTTTGAAAAACAATCGCACCAATGTCGTCTCGACCCCTCCCTGCATCAGCACAATCCCCTCATGGAAACCCTACAGAACCCTGTATCTTCAATTATAACAGAGCATTTGAAAGATCGAACATCACTTGATCCGGGTCCCCGTGCACAATTTTCGGAGCTGCGGCGAGGAAGATTGGAGGGTCTCTCACGCCCTGCCTTCAAGTTTAGGTATTAGGGTACTAGGGTTTATAGGGTTTCTAGGGTTTGTAGGGTTTAGGGTTTAGGGTTTGTAGGGTTTAGGGCTTCGGGTTTAGGGTGTAGGGTTTAGGTATGGGGTTCAGAGGCTGCCTTCACCCAAAGAGGGTTTGGTGCTAGGTGGTCAGGCAGGAAGTGGGTGATGCGAATCCAGTGCGAATGTCCAACTCTGGTTACATCTGCTTCCTTAGCCCTAAAAATGTCAAACTCTAAAGGCCCAAACCCTAAACCCCTAAAGGCCCTAAACCCTAAACCCTTGCAAACAATCCGCACTGTCGCTACTTTCAAAGTGCATGCCTGGCAGTCCCAGGCGGGGGATCATGATAGGTGCGAGTTAGAGCGGCCCTAATTGGGGCTCTAATGGGCTCTACATAAAACATACTACAATAACTTCACTTATCAGTCATATAGTTCCCATGATCCCTCAAGCGGACCCTGGGCTGCTGACCCCTTTTTCTGCTGCAAGCGCGTTCTGGAATCAAGTTTTTGAAACAGCTCAGGAATTTGGGTTCGGGGCCAGGTAGAAGAGGAATCTGGGTAGGTTTAGGTCTTGGACTGAGGGTTTTAGGGTCTAGGGTTTAGGCTTTGATAGGGTTTAGGGTTTAGGGGATAAGACTTCTCCGCTGGTATCTTTAAGCGCACCAGCTTGGTCATCGAGCCCCACAAACTCGACGGGACAGCAGCTGAGGGTTCCTCCCAAGCAGAACATCCAAGATCCTCGAAGTCCAGACCCCAGACCCTGACACCGAAGCCCTCTTACAAACATTACACCCTGACCCCGAACCGCAGAACCTAAACCCGCTTAGACCTGCCCCAGAAAGTCTTAAAAACCCTCTCTACAACCTCAACAATCATGCAGACCCAGCGAGGCCTCTAAGTCGTCAAACTAAAACAGCACTAGGGATCTGGCGCGACCAAACCATGGAGGCAGGTGGCCAACTGCTCCGGGGTGAAGCGTTCGACATGGCTGGCGAAGGCCTGCCAGCTGATTGGGGTTTAGGGTTTAGGGTTTAGGGTTCAGGGTTTAGTGTGCAAGTCGGGGCCTTGGTTGTCCACCCAGTTGAGGGCATGAGGCTTGTTGGGCTTGTTGGGTTTATTGGGTTATTTGGGCACCCTAAACACGTCTTGCAGCTCCGATACAGCGCCTGCGGACTCGAAGACTGCGCTGAAATGCACGTCAGACGGGAAACCCTGCTTGGAGGATCATGGGACTCAGCAGGTATGGTTCTAAGTACCTCAATTGGGGTTATAACTGCTATAGTTACTTAGTTACATATAAGTGAATTAGCCTAATAACCTCAGGTACTAAGTCCCATGCTCCTTTCACCTTGACGTGTTTGATACTTGAAGGATCCAGGGACTTAGTAAGCAGGATATAGCTGTCCCTCGTTAGCAGGCACAGTACGTCTGCCAAGCATAGCCGCCCGAACCTTGAACTTAGGACTCGCAAAGTAACTTAACACGGCAGCAGGCACCGAGTTTCACGAGAGAGATGTAGAGTTCACGGAACCAGATAAGCCAGCACTCAGAACCCTGACATCTACACGTCCAGATGCTGGAAGCCAAAGCCTCACGCCTTGCCTGCCGGGGTTTAGGACTGCTTGTAGGTTGAGTGTCAGAGTCTGCGGTGGTTTTGGGGTTAATGTAGGGGCCTAAATAATTAGAATAGGTTTTGGGCGTTCCTTATTATAATTATACTATAATGGGCCCCAAAATCCTATTCTAATTATTAAGGCCCCTATATTATGCTTGATCCTGGGTGCATTGGCCCGCCCTTCAGACTCTTCCTGAGAGGATATGAGCCCCACAGCCTCACGTGTAGAAGCAAATCTACATTGTTACATCCTCGGGTGTGAGCCACCTTGCGGTTCTATCCTGCAACGAAAGGTCACAGTCGGGATAGAGACCAATGGTTGCATGAACAGCAGCAACAAACACAACAGGTGGGTCAGAATGGCCCCTGCACGGAACCGTACAGCCCTGAACCCCAAACTCAAAATCCCTACAGCGCTAAAGCGTCATCCGTCAGCCCTAAACCCTAAACCCTATGCTCTCACTCAATCCTGACCCTAAAACAAGTCCCTCCCCATGGCACCTCACCGAGGCTTTCGAGGATAGCAGGCTCCTTGACCCAAAGAATGATGAGTCCATGGGGCCTATAGAAGACATGGGGCCTACGGGTGTTGGTGGGAAGAGTGGTGAGGGATCTATAAGACATGGAATGTATAGCTTGGCTCTCGGATGCTGTGCTTGGGCCCTAAACCCGAAACCCTAAAAACTAAACCCTAAACTCTAAACTTCCGGATGAGCAAGGATGAGATCGCAAAGCTTTCCGGAATGAAGTGCTGCCACGACGAAGAACGCATCGTTTAGGGTTTAGGGTTTAGGGAACGCATCAGTCGTGTCCTAATTATGTAACGAGCCGATGCCCATATGATATCGTATAATCTATTCCAATTTCGCAACAGTGCGACGCAACAGTGCGACCGACATGGGTCCTATTCATGATGCTACTGCTACTCCTGTTTGCAAGCGCTCTCTTCGCAAGAGTTACTACAGCCAGCACTCCAGTACTGATCAATTGCTAGTTTTTCCTGCTGCCAATAACGAACCAGGAAGCTGCTATGACTAAGCGCGAGGGGACGTCGCTGCTGTCCCCGTAAGGCTTGGAGTTTGGGCTTTTAGGGCATCACAGGCCATGGCCATTACCATTTCGTTGGAAGCACTGTAGAAGCCGCTACTGGATGCTTAAAATCAAAGAAGCGAGAGTGCATACATGTAGGTATCACGGTCTCAGCATGCAGACGCCTATCTGCGTGCGCGTGAGCAGCAAAAGGAGCACACCCTAAAACCCAAACCCCTAAACCCCACCTCACGGCTCCGGCTCCTGTAGCCGGAGCCGTCGGAAGGCATCCACGACGTCGCAGAGCTGACGTGGTGCAAGAGCACGTAGCTCACGCATCACCTGTAACGCGTGCACCGTAAAGTCATGTAGGTCTTTTCATGGTGGCATTTTAAGTCGATGCTGGACGAGCCATGTGCCTGGGGTCAGCTAAGGGCGAACAAGAGCACGGAGCCGAAATTATGCATCACATATTTTGACATATTTAGCATTAAAGTCTGTTTCGTCTCAATTGAGGGGTCTGGGGATCTCTGTGGAGCTTCCGAGGCATCATAGGCCAGGCCCATTAAGACTGACGAGGAGGTTCTGCTGTCAGCAGGTGCCGGACCGACCAACTCCCGGCCCGCTCTCGCTCTCTCTTTCACTCTCTCTCTGTCTCGATCTCTCTACTCCACCTCTCTCTCTCTCTCTCTCACTGTCTCGATCTCTCTGTATCTGTTTTCTCTCTCCCTCTCTGCCTCCTCTTTCTCGCTCCCTCTTTGTGTTAACTTGATACAGATGCACATACAGAACTTCACGTGTGTATGCATGCATCTCTAGGCAGGCAAGTAGGAAGGTGCGCATTTTGCTTTTGCGGGCTGTAAACCCTAAGCCCTAACCCGTTCAGATGGTGCAGCAGAGGATGCCGGGAGAACAGCTCCGAGGATTGAGGTACGTGGAGTATCGTAGACGGGATTAAGCCCTATACGCCGTCTAAGAAAGCTGTGACCTCAATCGAAGCAGCTAAAGGTTTCGTGTTTGGAGTTGCATATTATTTAAGTTTTGGGTATAGGGTTCAAGGTTTCTTAGACATTGGGACACTGTCTGCGCGAGATCACGAGATCAAAGAGGATAGTCATGCCAAAATCCGCCAAACACCCAAAACCCACATCCGCCAAACACCCAATCCCCAAATACCCCCAAACCCAAAACCGTAAACCCCTAAGCCCTAACCCTAAACCCCTAAACCCCTAAACCCTAAACCCTAAAACCCTAACGCCCTAAACCCTACAAACCCTAAGGCCCTAAACCCGAAACCCTATATCCCCAAAAACCCAAGGTTCCATTTCTACATCCTGCTCTCTGGCCCCTCGGCATGACTCTTCGGTTGGGGCCTTAGCAGTGCGAATAGGGATTTAAGCTTAGGAGCTAATTACTCTCGAAAGCATAAGCAATAAATACATAAGTACTTCAGTACTTATAGATGTATTTGTGTTTTTTTGGTAATTTTCTCCACTTATATAGGTAAAATCAACGGCAATTTGTACTATTTCTCAAGATCTCTACATTTCACGCCTCCCCAAACCCTGAACCCTAAAGCCCTAAACCCCAGAGCTGTCTGAGGATGACTTTGAGCAGCCGCCTCCGCGATGATGACGCTCTCGGCTTCTGTGGGCCTCTCTGATGGCCGGATAGCAGCAGAGGGTTTAGGGCTCAAGTTCAGGGTTTAGGATTCATAGGTTTATAAGTTACGGGTTTGTAGGGTTAAGGATTTATGAGCGAATTAGGGCTTAGAGCCATGTTATACAGACTGCTCGGAAATCGTGTCGGAAATCAGTGCAAGATCGTGTCAGACAATGATAAGGCTCGTTCACCGCAGCATTGTGTCGTGACTGTGGAGCCTCAGGAATTTCCATATCATGTGCATGAGGACATTTCATTTGGTTAGGGTTCGGTCGCCTGTAATTCAACTGCCTACTTCTTATCTATCTACCGCAGGCGACTTGAAAGAGCATGTCATCATGCACCGGGATATAAGCCTTGTAATTACACCTTCCACTCACCATCAAAACAACATCTCAAACAATAGGCCTTACGGCCTTACCCATAGGCTCCTTAGTAGTTCCTTTTTGGGATTACCTTATAGGATTCTAAACATGAACCATCAAAAGGAACTACTTAGGAGCCTATGGGTACTCTCTAAACGCCCTCAACCGACCGCAAGATGCCACAAGCCTCAACGCACGGGGAAACTTCCCCATCGCCTTCAGCAGCCGCAATGCATCCTCATCAATCTCAGAGCTGTATGGAGGTGTAGGCATAGGATTGGGGTTTAGCAGCCTTACTGTACCCAGTTGTCCAGTTTGGTGGGGAGCTGTCGATTTACCTGCGACACTTTCTACTACCCCCCCCCGAAAGGTCAATGATTTTTATTGTGGACGATTTTGGGGCAACTGCATCGAATGGCGTCGAAAGCCAAAGCACTCAACCCTAAACCCCAGGAAAGGATGAAAAAAGGGTGTCTTGAGATAGTTGGAGGCATTGCGCTGTGTAGGAGTCGTAGGTCTGTGGGACACATTCTGCCGTGGAGAGCAGGAATTTACCCTTCGTTAGCTTCCTATATCGCAAAGGTATAGTTTAACATGTGTGTATGTGTATGTATGTGTATATGTATATACTTATGTCATATCTGTGTGGCTGCACATGCGTAAAGTCCTGCCCATGCAACTATAGATATCAATTGTAGTAGACATCATGTTTATTCACAGACCGCACATGTGTCGTGAACAATCTTGTTGCAGTCCATGATGAGACACTTCGCTTGTGGTAAACTGGTGTTTCTTCTTGCCTGTGAATGCGATAAACCTGTGCACAGCGCATAAATGCATGTGCGTGCATGTAAGGCGCATGTTCATACATATGTATGTATGTATGTATGTATGTATGTATGTATGTATGTATGTATGTATGTATGTATGTATGTATCTTTCTTTCTTTGTTTATGTGCTTGCTTGTTTGCTTGTTTGTTTGCTTGTTCGTTTGATTGTGTGTTTGTATATATATATATATTTATTTATTTATTTTTCATGCATGCATGCATGCATGCATGCATACATATATATATATAATATGTATACATACATATACATAAAAAATAGGTAAATAATCAGATCAACAAATAAATAAAGACTATACATATATGTATGTATATATATATATACACATACATGTATATATATATATACACACACACCCGCTCTATGGTCTCGCAGCCGCTTAAGGTACACCATAGGGTAGCGGCTGTCCGCAGCCCACACTTCTTGAACAACACGAAACCATTTACATCAACATGCTGCAGCAGATTTCGGTGTTGTATATGTTGAAACGAAAGGAACCAAACCCCAAGCAGCGCAGGCCTCAGGAGTCATGGCAAGGACGTGCTGCAGTACCTGCACCGGCTGCACTTTAGCCGCATTCTGGATGCGTTCCTATAGCACACATCATCACATCTCTCAAAAAAGTGCTAAGCTAAACCCACTGTAGGCACCATGAAGTTGCGTATTCGGCCGGAAGCACTCTGCAGGCCGAAACTCCCTGCTCCAATTTCTTGAGGACTTACCTCCCCAAACCCGCCACCCTAAACCGCCTAAACCCTAGGGGCTGTGCCCCACTTCGACCTCGAGCTCCCATCAGCCCGACCCCGAACTGATGAGTCCGTAGACTTTGTTCAAGGTTTATGGTGCGAAAGCCTGCGCTTCCTTGTTCAGCACCTTAGATTGCGGGAAGACTGCTCCTCACGATGATCACTGCAAGATTTCGGCCACACCAGATGATGACTCCACAATGTGTAGCTACTGAAACCAGCTACACGACCGGGCCCAGTATCAATCTCCCAGCCTATGCGGAATGCGCCGCCCTAAAGCCCAAACCTTAGAGTCTTTACCGTCTTCGCCATTCTTTAACCCTACACCCTAAACCCTATAAAGTCCTGATTCCTAAACCGTCGCTTCCGTGCCTCGTCCAGCAACATCGGGATCACGCTGTTGAGGTCTTCCGCCGGCTCTCCGGCCAAGGCCTGTTAAAGGGTTTACTGTAGGGTTTAGGGCCTATTTTGGTGCCTAGATGCTGAACTTGGGGTAGGGCTGGAGGTTTGGAGAAGGCTTGGAACGATGCGATCTCTCCATAGCCAAGCCCCGAAATCCTGAGGTGTGAACAGGGATGCGAAAGACATCGCAGCATAAGAACACTGGGACCCAACCGAACCCAGACACTCCTTATGCACTTGGATCTGATAAGCAAAGCTGCTTAGCTGAATTCGGGCAGGCTGTTTCCTCTTCTTCGCTGGTGCCCAAGTCTCAGCCCGAAGTCCTATGGAGGCCTCTTAGCGTGTGAAAACCAGGCTTGTGAAGCCGGAGCCCAAGCGCTCTTCTCTGTGTGTATGTGTTAAACATACATGCACGTAGTCATGGATGGATGGATGGATGCATGGATGGGAAGACAACGATGGCTGGGTGGGTGGGTGGTGGGTGGATGGTGAGGATGGATGGCTGGGTGGATGGATGGATGGCTGGGTGCATCGATGTATGTGTGCGTGCGATTACATACGGGTGGCGTGGCTACAGATTGAGGTCTCGCATCCAGAGTCTGGCTGGCCTCGAGTGCGTAGCTGATGTCTCGAACGGAGAGCTCCATCTCAGATACAGGGTCGATGCTTCTGTCATCCCTGCTACAAGTGCTTCGACTTCGATTGTTGAGCAATATTATAAGTTCGTTCGCAAGTTAGCGTCGAATTCCTCTCCTTTGGGGCATAATGCTGCCATGTCTGGGTCACATTATTACCTGCACACATAGATTTGCTATACCAGTGGCCAGATTTCCTTCGACCAGATTCTCTTCAACCTGCCTAAGTTAGAAGGAGTCTGTCCCATCTGAACGACCCAAAACGGCGAAGCCTCCCTTGGGGAGCTGTGTCGAGATCCTTGGGTGCAGGGCTGTGCGCGTTCGGAGGTCTTGCGCAGCGGCAGCGCGTAACTTGGCGAAGAGTCCTGGAGTCAAAGCTTCGCACTGAGACCCTTGCACTGCTAAGAATGCTGGTCCTCTAGCTTACCACTATCCACCCCACTACAGTGCTACATCGTCGTCATCGGCATCATCAATAGAAATCAAGATGGCCAGTTCAGAATGCCTAACACAAATCCGCGCACCGAAAAAGTCAATCAAGTCTGGTGCCGTTTGGTCTAGATTCCGCACTGGCAACAGTAGCAGTAGTGGTAGCAGCAGCAGCAGCAGCAGCAGCAGCAGCAGCAGCGCCACCACCAGGTGTCTCTTTAGGAGTAGCCGTCGCTATCGTCGTGGTTGTTGTCGTGAGGATAGTAGTAGTAGTAGTAGCAGCAGCAGTAGTAGTAGTAGTAGCAGCAGCAGCAGTAGTAGCAGTAGCTGAAACAGCAGCAGTAGCAGTAGTAGTAGAGTAGTAGCAGTAGCAGCAGTAGGAGTAGTAGTAGTAGTAGTGGTGGTGGTGGTGGTGGTGGTGGTGGCCGCAGCCGAAGCCGTAGCAGTAGCAGTGGCAGTTGCAGCTTGGGATTGCTTGGGTTCCTGGCCGTGACGGTGGCCTCCAAAACTCCAAACTAGTGACGGCCACGACCTTAGAAGTGGCGATGTCCATCCAGATACACTTAATCCCGAGACCCTGAGACGATACAGGACACTTACTCTGCGCTCTACAGTTTCGACATACTGTTGATGATACAAATCCTGCATACTTTAAGGACCCTAAACTATGGCAATTATGGTATGCCTTACTGTTGATTTATATCATCAACCGTAGTACGTGCTTGCGGCCATCTTGGAGTGTGCTGGTAAACCCTAAACCCTAAACCCTAAACTCCGAAGCCCAGCGCAACGGGCTGTTGCCACATTTTAAACTGCGACGTTCACCGAGGCATGCCTTGGCAGACCCGAGAGGGCCCCTATTTTTTTGGGAGCTTCGGGAAGTTTAGGAAGTTTAGGGTTTAAGTTAAGGGAGTTTAGGATTAGGGTTTAAGCTAAGGGGGTTTAGGGTTCAGGGTTTAAGGTTTATAAGCTTAGGGAGTTCAGGGTTTAGGGTGGAGGGATGTAGTTTAAGGAGTTTAGGGTTTGGGGATTTAAGTTGAAGAGTGCAGTGTCTAAGTTGCGGGTACTCTGCAAGGTTCATGGATGGCAGCTGAAAGTCCTCAGTCTCATACTGCCGGACGCTTTGATTGGGCTTGGTCTGTTGCTACATGGGTGACTGTAAGCGTTTCTATTCGGGATACTATGAGGGTTACCACATACTGTGAGTTACTACACGGGGTCTGCAAAGGACAGGAATCCGACACACGCTCAGGAGTGTGGGCGAACGAATAAAGGCCGTCCACACAACCAGCTTTGAAAAAGGAGCCTGTGACAGATGTCCCATGCCTCAGCCGGCGACCTACGACGATTCCATCCACTCCATCCGACCCAACGAGGGTGAGTCTTTGCAATTACAACCTCATGTTGAACCCAATTTAAAGATCGCACACACAAGGTAGGTCCCCCAGTCGCAAGCGGCGATTCGATTAAGAGCTCGAGGGTTGGGATGGTGGCCTGCCATGCAGCAGGCAGGCTCACGAGCAACATGAATGAAGGGAACTGCCAGTTTGGAGCCCAACGTTAAGAGCTCCTGGTTCTACAATACAAGCCAATAAATGCACGAGCTCCCAGACAGGGTGTGTTGTTGCGCCGACCATCTCATGCCAACTGTGTTGGACCGTCGGATGGAGTCAGTGGCTTCCGGTGAAACGGCTCTAAAACTCCAGAGTCCTCACCATGCCGGAGTGAGCGAGACAGAGAGAGAGAGGGAGGGAGAGGGAGCTGATCTTCTGCGGCTCAGTGCTTCGCGGCGATACTAATCGAAGGAACTTTGCAGCAGCCTCTGAGCCGGACCCCAGTAGCACAAAACTACTGCACTGGTTGTAGCAATGAAAATGTTAACGGTCGCCCTGTCGCAGCTAGTAGCAGTAGCAACAGCGGCAGCCTTGTGAAACATCATCTTGGGTCATGTTCAGGTCATAATATATATATATATATATATTCATGGTGGTGGTGGTGGTTATCATTTAAGGCTGGCCCGTAAACTCTCCCAAACAGTCATCATGTGGGAGTTTCGTGGGAAAACCTCGTATGGTAAACTAACTGCCAAGATCCTGATTGCAAGGACACCCCTAGCATTCTGAAACCCTCAATTCTAGGGTTTAAGGTTTATCAACATCAGCATGGCCGCCGAGAAGGCGTTACCAGGGCCTTTACACCAAGATCTTCATCGCCATCGGTACCCTTCCCGTGACCGGCAGAGTCGTTAGGGTTCAGGGTAGCCAATCCTTGAGCCTAGCAGCCTAACCCCAGAACCCTAAATCCTAAACCCTAAGCCCAGAACCCAAAACCCCAAACACTGAACCCTTAGCCGTAGCTTCTAAGCCTCAGGTCCTGCGTATGGGCAAAGCCTTGCTTGCCCAATTTCAAAGGACAACTTAAAAGTTTAGGAGCATATTATTGGGACTACGGTAAGATTGGGGCCTTAATAATTAGCATAACATTATTCTTGGAGTCTCTTTTCAGCAACTCTAAAAGCACTAACCCTAAATCCTAAACCCTATAAACCCAAAAGATTGCTGGCTCTACCAGCTGGATCCCTAGAGCTGCAGAGTATGGAAAACATGTCAGCTTTGCCGGGTCCTCTGCCACTTGTCGCTTAGTCTTTAGGGTTTAGGGGTTGAGGGGTGTAGGGGTGTAGGGCTTAGGATTTAGAGTTTGGGGGGTTTACGGCTTAGGGGTGTGGGCCTTCAGATTTAGAGTTGATGTCTTATTTTTGCGGAGAGGTGGGGCCCTTTGTAAGAAGGATCCTAGGATTTAGGGATTCTGTAGGGTCCACGATTGTCTGCTATGAAACTCCCATGCCTCGATACCAAATCTCCAATGCTGAAGCTGTCCTCAAGGTCCCACGGTCTATGTAGGACATAAGCCTCGGGCTTAATTCATGGAGAAATAAATATATCAAACCTCCCACGCACCCGCGACAAGCATTAAGAAAGATCACGAGGAGCTGCCGCCCATGTTAACCCTTCAGCTTGAGGGTTTAGGGTTTTAGGGTTTGGAGTTTAGGGGTTTAGGCTCCAGGAGTTTATGGCCAAGGGGTCTAGGGGCAGAGTCTCCATAAAGCTATCCCTCAGGGTCCATGTACCCGCATAGTATATCCTTTGGCCTCAATTAAGCCCCTATATTATAGGTTCTTTGGGGGGAGGGGGGGGGCATGTATCTACTGTTTGGGTGCATGGACCCTTCGGGCTCCCCTAAGCCCCTAAACCCTAAACCATAAAACCTAAACCCCAGACCCTAAACCCTACCCTAAACCCTAAACCCAACCGGAGCATTCATGGGAGCCCCAGCTGCTAGGAATCCCGGAAAGAAACTGAAGCAAGCCCAGTAAAAACCTTCGGGTTTGGGTTTTATGGTTTTAGGGTTTAGGGTTTAGGGATGCCGGTCCAGAGCATCATGTTGTGTCAGCTCGAGGGTTTCCCTGAGGTTCCATGTGCCCAAAAAATGATATACTTTGGCCTTGAAGTAGTCCCTATATAGGTACTTTGGGGCCAACGTATATACTACGTGGGTACATGGACCCTTAGGGTTTACTGTAGGGAGCCAACAGCGGCACCAGCATCCCAACAGCAAAGCAACGAGTTTGCACGCCAAAACAGTGTGTAGCACGAAGTCGAAACTATTCTGTGGGTGCCTCTATCAATCTGTCGGCGAGGGTTTAGCACACACTGCCGCACATGCCTCTTCATCCATTTAACTCTATCAATCTGCAGCCGACAACGGCAAAGGACCAAGCAGGAACCCATGCAGAGGAAGACACGGCATTGCTCTCCGTGGCTTCAGCTGCGAGACACTCTGTAGCTACGCACGGAGGGTGGGTTGACCGAGGAGTGTTACTCAATTCATGAACACACGCACGCCTGGAAACCGACCCCTGATTCCATCAAATGAACCCTGAACCGCAGAACGACCAGGCAAGCCATCATGCCTTTCTGAAGGAGTGGCTCCAGCGGTAGCTTTGCTAAACCTCCACCCCTAAGCTCAAAAGAAGGAAAGCTCACTGACGCCATCGAATATCATGAAAAACCAAAAGTTTAGGTCATGAGTGTCTCTGCCACTCAACTTAGTAGCGTACTTCAGGCAAAGCACCGCTTGGTCCATAAAGCCCTGAATGCCTAGACCCCAAACCCCTAAACGCCTAAACCCTGAACCCCTAAACCCTAAACGCCTATAAAGCCTAAAGCCTAAAGCCTAAACCCCTAAACTAAACGCCTAAAGCCTAAATGCCAGACGCCGACACCCTAAACCCCTAAACCCTAGACGCCTTAAACCCTAAACCCTAAACCCCTAAACTCCAAGCGCCTCAAGCCTAAACTTGCCTAAACCCTAAAGGGTCTTGGTTCGGTTTGGGGCTTTTGCTCACGCAGCAAAAAGCCCCCGGTGCCAGATCCAAAAGACGAGGCTCAGGCCCAACGCCTTGGGAAGTGCAGAGACTCGAGGTTTAGGGGCTTTAGGGGCTTTAAGGGGCTTTAGGGGCTTTAGGGTTTTAGGGGCTTTAGGGTTTTAGGGGTTTTAGGGTTTTAGGGGTTTTAGGGTTTTAGGGGTTTTAGGGGCTTTAGGGTTTTAGGGGCTTTAGGGTTTAGGTTTTAGGGTTTAGGGTTTCCGTAATTCTTATCAGCGTTCCGATTATAGGCTAAATACGGGGTTTTTGTTTCCCTTTTAATACTAAAAAGCTGAATAAGGGGCTGCTGGCTTCCTTAATTCTTATCAGAGTTCCTATTATATGCTGAACCAAGGTTATTGGCTTCCTTAATTCTTGCCAGGGTTCCTATTATCTGACTACCTTATATAGATTCTAAATACAAACCATAATAAAGGAACTAACTACTTAGGGGCCTATGGGTACATGATATGTTCCTTAAGGTAGGTGGTTTTGTTTTGGAGTCTCTGGGAGGATCAGGGTCAGGGCCTGGGGTTGTAAGGGTTTTGGAATTGCGTGCTTCAGGTTTCAGGGCGTATCATCGGGTTTATATAAGCTTTTAGGGTTCCGGGCTTTAGGGATGTAGGTCTGGGGTATGACAATTAGACCCCCAAGTGCTGATCCTGAATAACAGAAGGATCCCTGCGGCAGCACTAAACCCTAAACCCTAAACCCTAAACCGGTGAAGGACCACTAACTCCCCAAAACTTGAGCCTCGATATCTTGACCATCTAGACAACTCAAAAGCCCTAAACCCTACCTTAAGCTACCATAACCTACCTTTATTTGTAAGCTCTTATTATAAACCCTAAGATGGACTTTATAGGGACCCTACAAAAAAGTAGGTTTTGGTAGGTTAGGGTAAACCTTAAACCCTAAACCCCTAGCTCGAAGGAGAAGGGGGGGCAAGCAAGATAGGGGCTCCACCTGAAATCCAAGTTCGCGGACTGGAAATTCATCCCGAAGGGTCCATGTGCCCAAATAGTGGA
>CAJNJA010054897.1:0-24733 GCA_905231915.1 Symbiodinium necroappetens | reverse complement strand
TGTGGCCATCACCACAGTCTGGTAGCTGCCGATCTGTTTCAAGCAGTAAGTCTCACCGCCGGCCCTGATGGCTTCTGAATCGCTATGTGGGTCCCCGTGAGCAGAATCCGCCGCGAAGTTGACACCGCCAGGACGATGTCTCGTGCAGTGCATCTTTCTGGTGCAATGCCGTTCGGGCATCCTGGCCCAGGTTCTTCTGCAACATGTCATATGTGCCAGTCGGCTCATACGAGTCGGCGCCGGAGATGCCCTGTTCGAGAAATTATGCCAAAATCGTGCCGATGTGGGCGCCCAGATCAAGCACATAGTCGGTGCTCTTGGGACTCAATAGCACGGCGGCGACGTTATCAGACGGCTTGTAACACGCCCGTCCAAACACTGCGTATTTTACTTTCATGTCGCAGTCCTCGCCCTCTCTTGTTAGCAGACCGCGAGCATGCTCATCCTTCACATACTGCCGCACCCGCTCCATGTTATACCCAATTGTAACCCTGCGCTTCTTATCAGCTTCGGGCTGCGCCGGTGTAGAAGAGGATGCAGGCTCCGGCGGCTCCGGCCATTCCTCTGCCACTGTGCAGCTGGCCCTCTCAATTCTCTTGTCTATCAGATTGCTGCTGGTGCACAGGTCCTTGCAGGACGGGCCTCTTATAACCCATAGTCCAGCGATGGACTTCAACAGGAAGAGCTGCGGCAGCTTCCAACGCTTGAAGCAAGGGCTGTCTTTGTGCTGGCCGAAGTATTGATATAGCTCCCCGACAAAGGTTTCAGCTGTTTTCGGAAGGTGAAGGTGAAAACCAAGGCTCCTGATGCTGAAGCGAATCTGTTTTTCACCTCTTGAGGTCTGGTTCGCAGCACGTGCCAGGGAGCGGTCACAGTCTCAGACCCCAGTTGCCACTCTCTGAAGTCCGTTGAGCCGGCAATTGGCACCTTCGGCTGCGCAGCACTGCTCAGGACCCAGATCTGCTCTGGTGATCGGAAGTACAAGAGCTGCTCGCTGCGGTCGCTGTGCCAGTATCTCACCCCATTGGCATCGGTAAGGGGATCGAAATAAGCCTGAACCAATTCCCGTTGCTCATGTTCCTGCGGGAATGTGGTCTTCACCACTTTTTCTGAGATCTGAGATGCGATGTTGAATATACATGCAAAGAAGCCGTGATGTTGCCGCCAAGATCAAGCAGATAGTCACAAATAGTCGGCGCTCTTGGTGCTGAACAGCCAGATGAACGAGTGCATCTCACAGGTCGTGAAGGCCGTGCGGGCATCAAACAAACGGACCATAAGCACGACGACTACTCCAAAACAACTTGATCGCCAGCAGGGACCAGTTAGGCACCCGAGCACCTCGAGTTCCGGCACGAGCCCGCTACTTCGACAACTTTGCCTTCATGCAGTTTGCAGAAGGTGGCCCCATGATCTTGACTCACTAGTCTTCACCACCGGCATTCCCTCCTTGTTTCATGAGAGTTCCCCCTCTTTCCAGGCTGAGGAGATCAGGAGTCCGGCATGGCAGCATCAGCTTGAGCTTTCAGCGGCGTCGTTGAGTTCATGGACGACTTCTGCAAGCAAGTAAAGCATCAAATAGAATCGAATAAAATTGTAAATAATATTTCGAAGGCGCACGCAGATCTAAAGAAAATCGCGAAGAGACATCTGCAGAACTTCAGAAACCACTTGTTCGTAAGCCCAACATCAGAACAACCCAACCGCTGAAGTCCCCAGAACAATGACACTCAACACTTGAATGTGCACAGACCTTGTGACGAGCCTACCAAGAACTATGATTTGATTTCTTCTTGCGGTTATCAAGATGCTTGATGAAGTGCTGTTGCTGTTGCCACATTTGTTACTTATCAATAGTGCTAACACTGCCCTGGTCAATAGTGTTTCACTTATTTCTTCTTCTGGGATTACTATTGTTGCTACTTGCTTTGGTTTTGCTGTTCTTCTTTCCTATGATTGATACAATTATCATCGCACTGCAAGTGTAAGTACTAGTATTCTTACGAGCACCGCTTGATGCCTATCGCTACTCTGAAACTCCGTGTTGTCACCATGTCACTATTGATAGCGCTGCTGACAGATCATCTGATGACAACTGCACAATCATTGCTCTGACTCATCGTACTGCAATGGACTGCCAGTCAGCTACGGAGATCCCTGGGTGGCGAGGAGCGGGGGAGGGGGGGAGAGGCTTCCCGAGGGTGGGGAGCGTGGGAGCGCCTTAGCGCCTTCGCGAGGCCGGGTGTGCTCTCCCGCGACATGTCTTCGACCCGAACTTTGAAGTCTGGCATCCCTTGTCATCTGGCAATTGTCAGCGGAAAGCTCGAGTCCATTACTACCACGGGGGCAAGTTCCAGTCGAACCGCCTATGATAGCCTGAGAACACAGACAAGGCATCCACAACTTGTCAACAAAAGTGTGGCCCGTGCTTACGCGAACTGAAACGGGAGGTCAACAACTCTCGCAAGCAGCTCGCGCACAGGTGCCAGCAACAACGGTTGGGTCACCTCTTGAACCTCCACAGACTGTGAGGATACGCTTGGATGCGGAGGAGATGGGTTATAGGCGCTTTTCAAGCACACACACCGTCGATGAGATGCCGATCCGCCTCATGAGTCCACCACCGCCTGAACTCAATGTCAAATCCACAAGCAATCGCCCCAAAACCCGGGAATCCTGAACTCAAACCCAAAACTCCCTAAACCTTCAACTTCAGCATCCTTTTCGGTTACGCAGATCAAATCTCGAAGTCGATTTTGGACCTCTCGGCCTCAGGGGATCAGGGGAGGAGGCCGGGGGCTCCTTGAGGGGGTTCTGGCGGCTCTGGAGAAGATCAGATCCTTCAGGCTCTTCAGGGGTTAGTGTGTTGGGAAATGCGGTCAGGAGGTCGGCTGCGGTACAGGTGCAATGGCTGCTTTGCCTGAGATGTCCTAGAACAAGATGACAAGGGAATGATAGCGCCGAACGCCAAAACGCTAGATTTAGGGCTTAGGGTTTAGGGTCAATGGGAGCAGTAAGGGTCACGTCAGCGACAACACTGGCATTGTGAACTTCATGCATCCTCAATGTCACGAGCATACAGATTGTTAGTGTTGGTGCTACGATTCAGGGATTCTCGTGGGAAGAAGTGGTTGCACGGCTAAACGGATGAACGAAGCGCAATAGGAGCCCCCGTCGCAGCAGCTTTCAGCGCTAGGTCCTTGTTAAGAAGACAGCTTTGAGAAGAGTCGCAAGAGTAGAGAGACATCTGGACATCAGAAGTAGCTGGCAGTAGTGGCACTGAACCAAGTCAGAAAACGACGGTAAGTGAATGCAAGAGAAATCCTCATCGATTTGCCATTGGACTACACTTGGATACACACACGCATACATTGAATGAACAGCAGAAGTAAAATTCGAACAACCAGGCTGAACACAAAACCCTCAGCCTACTCTTGCGCCAAGTGCGAAAACCCTAGAAATTTGCTAGGAGTTTGCGTCCAAACTTGCAGGATGCCGAATCCTGAAGCCACCATGCCTTACAGCCTCACTCCACCTGAAGCTTCGAGCCTACCCTAAACTCCGAAACCCCAAAACAGAAACCAACCAGAAACTTAGAAGAGTGCAGACGCCGCCAACTTCAACCATCCAAAACTTGCAGCTGAGCTCTTTGCAGCCTCTGCAGCTTCCTTGGCTGCCTGGAGTCTTCGGAACTGCCTCTCAAAGCGGACTGTGCTGTATTGGCGGCAGATAACAATGCGTACTGTATGTCTCAAACAATTATATTGGCTAGGCCTGTAGGGCGCAGCAACCCTGACGGACGAGGAACGTGAGGTTTGGGGCTTCCAAAGCTTGGATGCCAGTTATGATGAAGTGATGATGCTGAGGAAGATGACGGTACTTGCGGCATTGCCACTAGTCTTATTGATTTTGGTATTGTGACATGATGTACTGTTGCAAGAACGAGGGATCCACCACGTTTGCTATCGGTAATGAGCTGAGGCTGGAAGTTGCACGTCAAGAGCGGATTCCGAGATCTTGTAGCTGCTACGTCGCTGCTAGGTACGACCTTCAAGAAGCGGCAGGGCGTCCTATGGCTCTGCTCTCCTGAAACAAACTGTTACGGCACATCAGCCTCTATCACTCTGTCAGTCCGTCAGACGAGGACGAAGATGAGTGAAGACTCTGGCCCAGCAATGATCGAAAAAGTCGCTTCAGGGAACTTAGAACACCGGAAGGTTTGTTTCAGTTTATCTTTCTTTTTCACCATTAGTTCGACGCATCCTCTCGCAGCCAGAGAACCTGGCATCCTACCCACACGCCTCAGATGTTGACTGGTGACGCTTGGCTCCGAGCTGCCGTGAACTACCAGAAGAAAAGGATCGAGCCATCGCGCTGGACCGCGTACAGAAGCTGCCAGTCCTCAGAGACGCCAAAATCCAACAGCTCAAGATGCTCCTGCAAGTCCGAGACTCCCCCAACATCGCGGAAACGCTGCCATCGATCCTGGGCGCTGCCCTCACCTCCACCCGCTCCTCCAACGTGAGCTTCCTGATAAATCGCGACCCCATTGGCCAGCGGCGGCGAACTGAATTCTGTGGCCATCACCACAGTCTGGTAGCTGCCGATCTGTTTAAAATGCCTCACCGCCGGACCGGATGGCTTCTGAATCGCTATGTGGCTCCCTGTGAGCAGAATCCGCCGCGAAGTTTTTAACCGCCACACCGCCACAACGACGTCTCGTGCAGTCCGGCTTTCTGGTGCAATGTCATTCGGGCATCCTGGCCCAGGTTCTTCTGCAACGTGTCATATGTGCCAGTAGGCTCGTACGAGTCGGCGCCGGAGGTGCCCTGTTCGAGAAATTATGCCAAAATCGTGCCGATGTGGGCGCCCAGATCAAGCACATAGTCGGTGCTCTTGGGACTCAATAGCACGGCGGCGACGTTATCAGACGGCTTGTAACACGCCCGTCCAAACACTGCGTATTTTACTTTCATGTCGCAGTCCTCGCCCTCTCTTGTCAGCAGACCGCGAGCGTGCTCATCCTTCACATACTGCCGCCCCCGCTCCATGTTATACGCAATTGTAACCCTGCGCTTCTTATCAGCTTCGGGATATTCTCTTTTCTATCAGATTGCTGCTGGTGCACAGGTCCTTGCAGGACGGGCCTCTTATAACCCATAGTCCAGCGATGGACTCCAACAGGAAGAGCTGCGGCAGCTTCCAGCGCTTGAAGCAAGGGCTGTCTTTGTGCTGGCCGAAGTATTGATATAGCTCCCCGACAAAGGTTTCAGCTGTTTTCGGAAGGTGAAGGTGAAAACCAAGGCTCCTGAGGCTGAAGCGAATCTGTTTTTCACCTCTTGAGGTCTGGTTCGCAGCACCTGCCAGCGAGCGGTCACAGTCTCAGACCCCAGTTGCCACTCTCTGAAGTCCGTTGAGCCGGCAATTGGCACCTTCGGCTGCGCAGCACTGCTCAGGACCCAGATCTGCTCTGGTGATCGGAAGTACAAGAGCTGCTCGCTGCGGTCGCTGTGCCAGTATCTCACCCCATTGGCATCGGTAAGGGGAACGAAATAAGCCTGAAACAATTCCCGTTGCTCATGTTCCTGAGGGAATGTGGTCTTCACCACTTTTTCTGCGATCTGAGATGCGATGTTGAATATACATGCAAAGAAGCCGTGATGTTGCCGCCAAGATCAAGCAGATAGTCACAGATAGTCGGCGCTCTTGGTGCTGAACAGCCAGATGAACGAGTGCATCTCACAGGTCGTATGCGGGCATCAAACAAACGGACCATAAGCACGACGACTACTCCAAAACAACCTGATCGCCAGCAGGGACCAGTTAGGCACCCGAGCACCTCGAGTTACGGCACGAGCCCGCTACTTCGACAACTTTGCCTTCATGCAGTTTGCAGAAGGTGGCCCCATGATCTTGACTCACCAGTCTTCACCACCGGCATTCCCTCCTTGTTTCATGAGAGTTCCCCCTCTTTCCAGGCTGAGGAGATCAGGAGTCCGGCATGGCAGCATCAGCTTGAGCTTTCAGCGGCGTCGTTGAGTTCATGGACGACTTCTGCGGTGCAAAGCCCAAACCCTGCAGCTTTTAGCAAGATGGCCAAAGACAAATGCCTTCCAAACGCCGCCTGGCTTGGGACTGTCCCAAACCTGTGGTGACGTCGAATAGGGAAGCCTGAAACCTACAATCTGAGGCCAGTCTTGTAGAGGTGACACTCAGCAAGAAAGCTTCAGTTTGAGGTAGCAGGGCTGTCACGAAAGATGTCAACCATCTGAAGCCTGAGCGTGCAAAGCCCCTAAACGAGCTTCGTGTACCGTGCGCCGGGCGCCTCAACTTCTCCTGCACCTCTGCCAGAGGCAGCTGCGCCCTGTCTCGCAGCTCCTCCGGGGAAGCGTCGAAGCTGCAAGGTTGAAGGTTCAGGGCCTCGAAGGGTCTCCAGGCTCTGGGGAGTGTGGGTAGTCGGGTTTCGAAGATGTTGAACCGGGAAGACAGAAACGGCAGTGAGCGGTAGGGGTAATCTTCAAGGAGTTGAGGGGCAGGTGCTTCTCTGGTCTCTGCCTCAGCACTGTTGCGACTTGTCCCGTGAAGCCGCATATTCATGCATTTACGTGGCGAGGGGGCCAAGTTCCCATCGCTGCGCCCTTGAGGCTCAAGCCAGTTTTCGCCGTTTCGCCAGAGAACCTTTGAAAGAGAACTTCTGCTCTCGTTGTCGAACCAAACTTGGTTTACGAGCACCGAATCTACAAGAGCCGAGATAAAGACTTATGATAGCACTCGAGGCTTGCACAAGTTTAGGATAGGGATTCTTGTCGCACTGTCCGCGGCTCTTGCTGCAGTGCCATCCGTCACGGAAGGCTTTAAGATTGCTGTGACGGGAGGCCTTGGTACTCGTCAGTGTGGCGGGACAACACGGGGCTCTTTCGACTGATTGCACGCCTCAACTCTGAAATCCTGCCGTGTTGGATCCAATGTAACACTTTCATGCGGTCTCGCTAGGTCGTGTGCGAAGCGTCCCTGCAGCATGCCCTCATCTGCTAAGCAGAAAACTCTAAAGAAAAAACATACCTGCAAAGTGAAAAAACGCAGCAACACAATTGCTGCATTCGTGCCATTACACGACTTAACCTGGTTTGGTCTGCTTTCTTTGCCGGCTAGAAACCCTAATCTGGAATGTCAAGTGTAGGGTGCCGTCCGAAAAAGAAGGTGGAAGCCGGTTAGAGTAGACGACACTGACCTGCGCTAAGGGCTCCAAAAAAAACATCTGAAGAAACACCATTAGAGTTTAGGGAGTCTTCCGGAAAAACCCATCGGTATTGAAGCCGCGGAGAAGCACAGGAGCCTCAGCGACCATTGTTCACAAGTCTTGTAGAAACATAATTTGCCGGAAAACCGGAGTCCAGACTGCAAGCAAAAGAACAAAATCTCTGAATGGGCTGCAGCAGAAGGTCTTCCGCTCCTCTGCCACAGGCCGCGCGTCCGCGATGAGCGTCTGAAGATACTGTCGTTTCCTGCGCAAGGCCCTAAGGCATCGCGTAGGATCTCGGGCATTGGGGCTGGGGCAATAGCATCGTTGAGAGGTTTGCGAACCAGCATCAGAAAGGCAGTGGCCAAGAACCACTGGCACTAAAAAACCCTAGCTCAAGAAGCTCGAAATCTATGTCGACCGGCAGCCACTACCTACACAAGCAATCATCCCATCCTTACTCACGACCCTGAACCCCTCTCTTCTTACAGTTGTGGTGCCCGCTGCCGTGCTCTTCGGCCGAATAAGCAACTAAGAAGCACTCAACATGCCTGACAGCCCCCGCACCTGAACCTCCAGGGTCTAAGCATACTTTGATCATGACACGGTGAAGGTGTTTCGCGGTGAGGCCTGCTGTCGTCGTTGCCCAACTCCAGCCAATCGTCCCATCGCACCCGCCGTACGTCCCAGCCCAGAGAGGTCAGCCTCGTTCACGCACATACACACAAAAACATGTTATATGCACACATATATGCGTTGCAAGAACCGATAGGTTGGTATAGCAAAGCCGGGACTTGGACATGCCCTGAAGCAAGAGTCACAGAACCTTTACCATCATCTCACTGTAATACTTGGAACCCCCTGGACCGGCAGCCATGGAACAAGTCTTTGGTTTTATGGCTTAGCGCTAGCAGATCTCATGACTGTTCGACACTGAACCTTGCATGTTCATGGTGCGGTGCGTCTGAACCTTGAGGAGCCTTGAGGTATCCTGGCTCTACATGCACATCTGGAGATGCTTCACACGACAACTCTGCCCGGTCCGTTCTACTGGGAGCAAGGCGTCTCGTGTTGCAGGTGCTTTGCCGGCAAGTACTGATCGCTGCCTCGGCCGCAAGCAAAGACTGTAGCTGCGAAATTCGGCTCCGTTGAATGCTTGCCGGCTCGATGTGAAACTGCTTTGGTACATCGTCATGATTTTAATGCTGCCACCATCGTGTAGTAGTACTAGTAGTCGTTGTCGTCGTCGTCGTCGTCGTAGTAACAGCAGCAGCAGCAGCAGCAGCAGTAGCATCAGCAAGGGCTGTGATATGTCCTCGGATAGTGTCGAACGTGGCAGCAGCATGCTCCTGCAAATCAAGCAATCGAGATTCTGAAACCTCTGACGCCGTTGAACCATTTCCCAACAATTTCCAAGGGCTCGGCAATAAAAGAACGAGGACGGACCGTCGACCATCACACAGCGCCTCCTTTCATCCACCTGCGAAAATCTGCAACAAGTCACTACGCCACTAAAAAGGGTGATGTTATTTTTAATTGTGCGACCCATATAAGCGAGGGCCTCCGTTCGGGTCAGGATCGAAAATCTACCCGCTTCCGCTTGTAGCTAGGGGTTGGGGGTTTGTAGCGGCCTCAATCTGCTCCAGGCCGATGTCGATGTAAAGAGGTCCCCAACGGAAGGAGTTGCGATGAGCCTGGAGGACGTTGTGGGGTCTGCACTCTCAACATGCCCTCCCCCAACAAAAAGCATGTACAAAAAATCCAAAGTGTGCTCGCCGCTTGAGAAAAATCGCTTTTCCAACACAAAATATGTTGCTCGCTTGGGTCCGATGCCTTGACCTGAAACGGAAAACTGAAGTAAAAGCACAAAGTCCGCGGCAAGTACAGTCTCCGCCCCGCCCCGTAGAGACAAAACAGGCACGGCAACACCGAAACCCCACAAACCCAAGCCTCGACCGAAATCCAAAAAAGCCATTGGATCCGGAGAACCGTAAAGAGATGCTGGCGGACACTCGTGCCATCAAATGCAAAACCTTGTTTTCGCCTCGGCAGAACCACCAAAAATCTAGCTCCAAAGATGAAACGATGAAGAACTGATGGCCCGAAAACTTAAGCGGTTGCGCAAGGCCGTCTCGCGAAACAACTACGGCTAAAGCCGAATACGTCGTATTGCCTAGGGAAAACAGCCAGTTTGCCCTAAAAAGCACCCCTGCTATCGCGCGATATATATATATATATGAATATGAAGATAGGCGGGCACGGGATTCTCGCTCTCCATTCTTATCTGTGTATGTATGTTTGTATGTATGTATGTATGTATGCATTTATATATATATATACACATATGTATGCATGTATGTATGTATGTGTGTATGTATGTATGTATGTATGCATGTATGAATGCATGTATACTGCGTTACCGCATACCACTGTATCTCGTATATGTTTAGGGCTTTGGTTTGGAACTGCAGTAACCTGCATGGACGGTTTTCTGCACTTGTGACCGCACGGGCGTACAGGCTACAAGTAGACCCCCGACACCGATGGCGCAGCTCGCACAGCTCGAAGGAGGGGAAAGCAGATCCTCACACCAAACAAGGTAGCTGAGGAGTGTATCAAACTGCTGAGACCCCTAAAAACCCATCACTCAAACTGAAAAAACACAAGCCCTGTCCCTTAACATTCTAACTCAGCTGTCGGCTGTCCTCGGTCGGAGACCCATTGAGACTAAGGATGCCAGATCCGCGTTTCGAAGATACCACAAAACCTGGAATTTGACAGCTGTTTCAATAGCGCCCCGAGTACCCGAAAAAACCTATCATCTTAACCCTGAGACCGAAGACTTCAGTTGCCTCTCCAAGGTCCGCTAAGTGCCGCGAGACGTCCCAGTGCAGCTGAGACGGCCTCGGCCCGATGCTCCAGGCTTTCGGGCCTTTCCGGGTTGTGACGGCTTGTGGCGGCTTGCAGTTCTACGAAAAAGTCTTTCGCAGACCTCGAGATCTCCTTCTCCCACAGACAAAACTGCACAGAAAGGCAAGATGATAAAAAGCCTGCAGCTTGTCACCCAGTTTGGATGCTAGACGTCCAGCTCTCACAGCATAAGCGCACCAGGCTGTTGTGCAAGACGTTCTTGATTTGCAGCTCCAGGCTCAACATGCAGAGAAGATATACAAAATATAGGAAGTATTGTCGGAGCCACCAGCTGAAGCAGTCCACATCGTTTCTATGACACAGTAATCACTGCTGCTGGCTTTTTGAAGCCAGCTGGACTCTTCATCTTAGCACTTGTCCTCTTGGAATTACATAACTTGTGTTAACAATACACGCCGATGCGTCTCAGATCCAGTTCAGTCCTTGTCTTCTTAAGATGTCACGTGGAGACATGCACCACGGAGCAGAAGAGATATCCCTGGTTTCAACGGAGGAGGAGTGGGAGCCTTTCTGGAGCCGAGGCCAGCTCAGAGGTTTAGGGTTTAGGGGATCTGAGGGCGCTTCTCGCAGGCTGCCGGCGCTTAGAATTTTGTTGGGTTCACGCAAGGGAGCTCATCGCCGCAGTGATCGGTCTAGGTTATTGGAGCACTCTTGGGGTGGCAGACCACACCAAGAACCGAAACTACTGGTACGTCACTTCTCCCTCGGTCTTGGCATGATATTGGTCCAACAAAATCCAAAGGTCGGGATTTAGTTTGGAAGGACTTGCGGCTTCCGTTTTACAGGACTTTGTATGGTTCTGCAGGGGGGGCTCTTACGAGAACTTGTTCGTGTCGAAATGAGGTGTGCAGACAAAGCTTGAGATTTGCGGGTTGCGCCTTAAGGTCTCCGATGTCGGCCTCTTGTGTTAGACAGGGAATTTTTGTAGTTGAGTTTGCTTACGTCTAGCAACCCGTGAGTGGCATCTGCAAGGCCCTGACTCTTTGCCCTTGTCAGCGATATGCCTTCAAGTGGATTGGTTTCGGGCTTCGGCTTTGGGATTCTGCTTCGGTTTCGGCGCTCGTTGAGAAGTTAAGGCCTTTAGGGTGCAGAATGCTTGCGAGCGTCCGAGGCAGGTTTCTGCGATTCAGGCGTTGTTGGAGGTGGAGCTGTCAAGGCAGCGAACACCCGAAAGCTCTGCTCTTCCTTTTCCCACAGAGCCAAGAGAGTTGCTCCCGTTTTAGGAGGGCCCCCATCGTTTGAGGGCCACTTGGGCCAAAACTCAGGGCTCCCAGCAGGTCCACGCTGATGTTGGCAGAATCTTCATGAGAGAACTTAAACTTGCAGGGTCCCGTGTTTTGGTTACCAATGGGGTACCAGTTACCAGGTACTAACCTCACGCTTAGGCACTCCGCTCCCGTCCCGTGATGTTCCTGCAAGGGGGAGGATTCCGAGTGAGTTAAACTGTGTGAACTTTACTCGTGCAGGCCCCACAGTGGCACACGCAAAGGTGGAGATTGGCGCAATGCTGCCCATGCAACTCGTGAATTCCTGGTTTCTGAATGCTCAGGTCGGGCGGCTTCAGCTTTGCGAAAGGCATGGATTCAGATGGTAGGTAAGGCCAGAGAAGTGATCTAAAACAGGTTCTCGTGATTGGCCTCCCCTCTTGCAATCCGCCCTGCATGGCTGGGCCTATGAACGCCACAACAGAACATTTTCGGGGGCGTTGCATCTGTGAATCCACCATGGCCATTAAGCACTGAGGGATGCCAGTTCACAGCCCAGGTGGGATAATCTACATGCGAGGCGAGGCAGCCAGCCCCAAATGCGGTGTGTCGATTCGGTCAACAGTTTTGGTTCATGAGCTTCGGCAAAACCAGGACCACCTTCGGCCCCGGGAGCCTCGAGTTACTTGGCCCTGAACAAAGTGAAAAACAGCCATCAGAGTGAGGATCTTTAGAAGGACTCTGATGGTCATGCTGTGTCATGCTCGTCCTGTATGAGTGGTATAACTGTATAACATCTGCTAACTGAACCCTAAACCCCATTCAAAGAACGGGAAGCGAAACTTAAGATGGGATTTCGCATGCCCCCTATACCGTCAGCGTACCTTCCCGACCCTCAAATCCCATCCCGACCAACGCTACATCCGTGCCGCCTCTGCGAAAGACGCACGTAGAAGGACTTGGAGTCCTTTGACAGCATCCGCCAAACCTGCCCGGCTTTTTGTACCTTTGGCCTACAACTTTGGCCTCCCCAAAACCATGGTCTCATTCTGACCGCACCACTCTCGCGCTCATGCGTTGATGTTGACGACACTCTAAGTAAGCCATGAAGCCCTAAACACACCAAGGCCAAAAGCCCAGAACAGAACAATTCCGAAAGCCCTACATCACAAACCCTAGCCGCTAGACTCCGCTAGGCTAGATCCCCACCCCCACCCCCCACCCAGGTGAACCTGGGGTCTCTGAATGCGGCACACCACGGCCGATTCGTACCTTCCGATGGCGGTCTCAAGGTGGCGCAGACAAAAGGCTGCAGAATGAAATTTAGTTGCCTCAGGAATGAGAGTAGTCTGAGTAGTTTTTGGGGAGCGGTGGGGGACGTTACCGTATATAACCTGGAACGAGAAGCCCATAATCTTACGAAGCTTTTCAGACCTCCAAATTCACCTCATGTTAGCCGCCAGCCTGCTTTGCTGCAAAAGACTGCCAGCTGGCCCAACTACCCAACTAATTCAGACCCACGCATCACACCCACGTGTTGAAGTAGGCTGTCGGATGCGGTCGTGCGTGGCCCACGGGGCGTGAGGCCTCACGGATTCTAGCCAAGAGCCCAAACCACAGGAAGGGGCACGCTTTCAAGAGGTGCATGGGCCGGGCTGTGATGAAGATCTTCCGGAAGCGCCTTCGCCCCGACCCTTGACACATCTCGAAGCCCACCTCTGGGGGTCCCTGAGAGGTGCGGACTTTGTGGGCATTCCAATGCTCGACATTGCAGCACCCCCACCCAAACCTGGTCCTAACAACAAGTAGAGCCTTCATCCCTAAACAATGAGCAACTATGAGCAACTGAGGCCCAGGGCTCCAGAAGATACGCCGTGACCTTACCACATGCTGCACTCTTCAGAGTTTTCTGGGGTGTTAGTTTGGCATTCCTGGAATTTGGGGCTCCGAAGGTTTCGGGCTTCGCCTTACATAGGGCCCTAGGCCAAGGGGGCTCATTGGCTTTCGGGTCTTAGAGGTTTAGGAAGTTTAGGGATGCTGACGTAGGGTTTAGAAGGGCTTCTGGTCTTTCGGCTTACTGAACTCTATACTCTGCAGTTTTGTAAGGTTCTCTACTTCCACTTCTGCTTGCAACTGCGACGGAATGACTTGGGCACCTCGTCTGCAGGATTCTCCCTGGGCTCTAGCGATTCATACTGCTGGCGCCGCCACATCACTGCATTGCGTGAAACCGGAGGCATGTCTAAAAATGGCCGAGGCGTTGCTGTTCCCTGGCTTGAGCGGATGCTGCTTTTGTCATCTTTGGCAAGAGCCGGTCATTCTCTTCCTTCCTTCCTCCCTGCGTCACTCCCTCACTAGCTCCCTTCCTTCCTGTTTCCGTTCTGTCTGTCCAATGCTTTCTCTCCGGCTTGGGAACCGAAGGAAGGTACAAGCTAAACCTAGTTGCGGCCACGCTCCCTCGCAAGTCCAAGGACCAAATCTTTAGATGAAAACAAGACGAGATCCTCTAAACAAAAAACCTCTTGCACCGCATGGCCTCATCGTTCCACAGCCTTCCGATGGTGACGGGGTTCACAGCGTCCCGGAACTGGCAGGCTTTGGTGGTGCAGCATCGGGCTTAGGGCTGCCTTGGCTTGGGGTCTACGCTTTGTGGAATTGTGGCAGATATTTTTCATGTTTACGTCTCAGAGCAAGTGCTACTTGCTGCGTCCATGGACAGTCGGCTGCGATGGCTTCATGGTGATGGGCACAACTAGGGCTCTGGATATCTTTTGAACAACCGCTTGAGACAGCGATCGTTTCAGGAGGCTCCTGAGCTGAGATACTATATGACTATATGGGCCTGAAATCAGAGTATGGTACATTCGACTCTAAAATGTGGAGCATATGGGGGGATATGATTGCTGCATGAAGCCTGCTGCGCAAAGGTCTCTTCGAGCTTCGGCACAGCGACGCGGGACAAGGCCTCTCGGGCTCAAGCTCTCGAGCTCACAGTTCTGAATGGGTTTTGTAAGGTTTCTACCTGTAGAAGGGTTCTACAAGGGTTCAAGGTCGCCTTGAGGCCTTGAGGGTGTGATACAAGGTCCAAGCAAAAGAAATCAAGGAAAGAGCTCCAAACACAGGGGGTCTTCTCGTCTGTAACCACTGCTACGAAGGGATACTCGCGGTGAAGCTCCGCCGAATTAGTGAAACCAGCCTGACAAAGCCCAGGCCCATCCAGGCCCCCTATGAAAAGAAGGCCGCAACGGCCTCGCGCAGGCCTGTGTCGCGCAGTCCGAGCTGCGCTAGGGCATTGGTGACCTTTGCGACGAGCTAAAATCGAGTAGAGTATGGCTTCAGGCTTGAAGCTACCAGAGCGGCGAAACAGCCCACGCAATCAAAGCCCGAACGTCTTGGGTGCTGCTGCACTTCTACATGACAATCCGCCGAGGCCACAGGCGGCGGCTCAGTACCCTCTAGCTTATTTTCCTCTTTCCCTTATTAATCTTCGTCTTCCTCCTCACACAGCGTAGCAGAGCATTACCGGGTTGTGTCACAGTGCTGCTCTCGAGGCAGGCCGCGGCGGGCGGGCGGAGCGTTAAACTTAATCTGGGCCGACGCGACCCCTCTTGCCCTCAGGCCCACAACTGAAGACGGGCTTGCGCAGACTGCCGTCTTTCAAAAACAAGCATCCGACAAATCCTGTAGTACTCCTGTAGACTTCCTCACACTGTGCTATCCAGTGCCGCTGCAATGTTGCAATTGTGGATGCCCTTTTCTCTGCGATGTGTGTGTGCGTGTGTGTTAAGTTCGACGCGATTGTGAGGCCAATCGCTGAGCGCCGGCCGGGGGATTGAGTTCAGGCCAGGTACAGGGATTCAAGGTTTATGCGATTCACGGTTCAGGACCGTCGTTTCCACTCATTCCACTCTCATTCTGTGAAAAACCCTGGCATTCTAAATCACTCAAACATCCAACGAAGTACAGTACACTGAGACACAGCCCGAAGCCCTAGTATCTTCAAAGCCCAATACAATCCAATAGACCTCACAGACCTTCCTGCTGAAGGCCCCGCGCCTTGATAAAGTCCGACGGCCGTAGGGCCTCGATACTGTCCTCTGGAAGGTAGGGAGTAGACTTTATTGTCTTTTTTTGTGGACCCTTTTTTCAAGCAGGGACTTAGGATCTGAGGTTAGATGTATTATGTCATTAAACCTTGATGGATTTGAGGTTGAGGTCTTCAGGTCTCGAGTGTTTAGGGGCTTTCGCGCCGGGAGTTTCGGGCTTGGTCTTGTGGAGAACGGGTTTCAATAGTCGTGACAGGTCTGGGAGATGAAAGGCTTCGGAGAAGCAGGAAGGAATGGTGCAGGTTGCAGACGCTTGTGCTGCTCAGAGATTGTGTATGTTTCGTGGTCGGAGAACCACGGACTGACAGAGCTCGGAGAACCTTCACGTGTAAGGGGCTTGGGGCATTCAAGATTTCGTGCACTGTGGCATGGGACAGTTCTCATGCGACCACGGCGTGAGAGTTGCGTTTTAGGGCTTAGGTGAGGGTTTAGCGCTCAGGCGGTTGGGGGCTCCGGACGGCTCCGGTACCTTTAGTTTCAGATCTTTAGCGCGCCCGAAACCCTCTACTTAGCAGGCCAACACTAGCCACTAGCGGCACTGGCAGTACTCCGAAAGTGTCCAGGGCGTGCTGCGCCGCCGCCCGGTTCAAGTGGCCGTCGTGCCAGCGGATCCGCTTCAAGCACCACATCCTTGCGCGGGCATCCACAGGGGTTAGAGTTGGGTTTCGTTCCTTCTATGTGGCTTTGCAAGTTACAAATGAACACTCGAACTCCACAAACGAATCCAGACCATACTACTCCTCGGATAGCACAGCTTTGAGGCTGAAGACCTTGCTAATCGATTCAATCGCAGACTCCTGGACCCCTAAACAATCAGAGAATTTGCCGGAGAATGGAGGGAGGGGGTAGTGGTACTGCAGCCTTGGCCGTTGAAGCATAACCAGTATCCAAGCCTTTCAATGCTCCAGGTTCCAGTTTGGGCGAAAGGGCGGAGGGCGCAATGCAGGTGTGCACCGCTGCGAAGATGATGATGACGATAATGAGGTGATGTTGATGATGATGATGGTGATGATGAGGAGGAGGAGGAGCATGATGAGGAGGAGGAGGAGGATGATCAGGACGATGAGGATGATGAAGATGCTGAGCATGAGGATGATGATGACAATGAGTGATGCGCATCAGAACTGCTAATGCAACAGTACCGCAACAGTAGCGAGTCTTGGCAGGAGTCGCACTGTATTAGTGCTCTGAGCTTCGATGGGATGTGTTTTCAGTCTTCTTAACTCCAAAACTGTTGTCCTTCTTCTTGCCACCGGTATAGCAGTTACTCGGCCCCAAACTTTAAGACTCTCACAGGTTCAGGAGAACTAGCTGTGGCTCGGTCGCGCCGCTTGTCTCGATGTAGGCTTCACTCCCTAAGCCTGAGCCCTAAGCCCTAAATCTAAGCGGTTGCCACGAGCACAGGCGACAGCATTGTAGTTGAGAGACTTCGATGCTTAATTGTCCAATGTCTATGTTCAGATATTACGAGTACCATGCTATTGGGGTTCAGTGACAGTACGGTGCTGTTAAGACTATCAGTGCTCCATGGCCACCGGTGACCGTAAACTGCCCTAAACTTGATATGACCAATGCTGCCTGGCATCAATGACATCAGCGCGTGGGATTGGAAGTTAGGAACTTGCTCTTTGATCGTCGGGAGAATCTCCCTGTAGAAGCTCGCATCAAGGAAGCTGCTCTTACCTCAGTGGAGCATGGCTCTTGAGGTTCAAGTTAGTGTCAATACCGCTTCGGCACAGATGGCAAGAGGAAAACAACAGACTCACGAAGAAGCGGGCAGCCGTAGCCCCACATGATGTAGCCCAGCTGATCTGGTTGCAGTTCTTCCCGAAGTTCGAGAATTCTTTTGGAGTAGCCGAACCAGAGCTTTACGTCGTGCTTCCGAAGTGCTGCCGCCTTCTGCACACATGCAGTGATGTAGTTTGCATCCATCAATGCCGTGTCCGAAGTAAGTGTCACCGGCAAAGGCAGGCGAAACTGGCGTACTCGATTTTGGGCCCACGATCGCCACCGCTTGTTGAAGCGCGCGATTCCCTTTTTTCTCAGTCGCATCTCATCTCGGACTGCACGGAGCGTCATCCGCTCTTCAGGTCTCATCCGCGCATGGAACACGCTTCCAACGCCTCAGCCAACGACAACAACAGGCAAGGAGCCCAAGAAGCATGAGGAAAATGATGCAGGAGCCTACAGGCTTAACATCCCAGTGCCAAGTCCGAAACCAAGGTGCTCAATCGGATGCTCCCCAAAGCCGTACCTGCCCATGTTTCCTGCCAAGGCGAACATCTCCAGGACCCTTGCAAGCCAGGGAGACGAACAGCTCGCCCAAGGGAGGTCTGCAAGCAGCGCACATGGCGCATCTTCGCGTAAACTATGGGTCACAGTTCGAAACGATTTTTCTGTGGTCTGCTGGCAGTCCGGAAGTTCAAGAGCACCATTTTCTGAACCACATGGTCAGGTACTTAAACCGTTCTTGGCGTGCTCCGGAATGGGGCTACAGGGCTCGGAGCTAACTCTTCGCTTGGCTAGGGCTCGGGGGTTTGAGGGTGCAGGCTTTGCTCAGGAAAAGTTCAGCAACCGCTTGACCCTCCGGCTGCTTAATCTGCTCTCAGAGACTCGGACACCGAGTTTAATCGGTTTAAGCAACTTGCTGCGGACTCGACTGCGATGCCCCTGCTCAGCCCTAGGTGCACACCAGGGTCTCATGGGGGTCACCCCTCAGAAGAAGTGCTTGGCTATTCTTTGCAAGTCCTGCATCCTTGCATTGTATGTTTCCCCGGGACATCCCCATTTGGGCCGAACCTCGAAGCCTGACTGCAGGTCCGGAGGCCCTGTGAAGCGCCTGCAACCTAATTTCTTGAGCACCTGAATCTGAAAACATGCCCTGTGGATCTGTTCGTGGCGGATAGATGTTGAGGGTTACGCGTCTGGTCGCTGTTGTGGACACCCTTCGTCTACCAAAGACTTCGAAGACCGCGGCAAACAGGTCGTGGGTTCTCATGATGAATTCTTGGAGGCGCTGAAGGCGAAGCAAGCTATGCGAAGGTAAAGCACCCGCACTCGTCTTGCAGAGCTCGTTGAATCGTGTGAGCAAAGCATAGCCTTCGCGTGCCTGAGTCTTCTCAGGTACTGCAAGACCCCCTTCAGACCGTGCTTTTTTCCCGCTTGCAGCGCCCTTACGGACAAGCCGCTTCAAAGAGGGCCTTCCTGGCGCAATGGCGCTAAACAAATGGACTCGTAATGGTTGTAAAAAAACACGTGTTCTGAGAGGGTTTCCATCGCAATCGCTGATCGATCTTCCGGCGTTCGGAAGGGTTTCGTCATGCACAACATGGAGATGCAAGGATCTCGCGGTAAAACCTAGATCTTCCATTCAGGATTCCTCGACCTGAAGCATGAAAGCCAAGCCCCACAAACGTTACTGAATCGTACGTAATTGTCATGTGTTCTCGTGGATCCTGCCAGCCTGAGACATTGCGCCAGGAAGCCTCTTGCTGCGACTGGAGGTGGGAGAATCTGCCAGGGTGCGTCGCCCGCACCCCACCAGCCAGGTCTGTGGCTAAAACAAAACTTTGAAGGATTGGGCCGAGGGAGGCTGTTGCAGACCTCCCTCGGCAGCAGCGTTCTCGCTTTGATCGCCGCTTAGGAGCACTAGCAGTTTTGGGCGGCGTGGCATGTTGCAGCCTGACGGCTAACCCAGAAGTAGTTTTAACCTGCACCGACACCCTGAATGCTACGGCACACCGCACAGCCTTTGCCTTCATGCTACACCGAAGGCCTGCCCTTGCCTCATACTCGTACCTCTTCGAACCTGAAAAGCGCGACACTGGAAATTCTCGACGCTTCCTGCCTTATTCATTCAGTTCTCATTTACTATACTATACTCGTGTCGATAAGTTATATATTGCGGATTATCTGAACCATCGCTGTCACCGGCTTCTGGGCTGTTGGCACTCTTGAGTTTCTGAGGGGCCCTGGAGGGCAAAGCTTCACTCTCTTACTTGCCGACCCAAAGCTTGCCCTTGTCGGTGCTTCCCTCTCTCAGCTTCTTCCATGCGTCGTGGGTCTCCTCAATGACCTGCCCCCAAGGCGACCCTCCCAAGGTTTCGGTGACCTTTCGGGCGAGTGGGAATCTGAGGGAAAGCTCCCTTCTAGGCTGAGGCATCTACTTTCCTACCAACAGGACCTCAGGACCCACGTTAGAATACAAGTCACCGGGTTTTACAGGGGTGCTAGCGGCAGTGACAAACGACCCCCGGTAGAGGTTCGCGGATTTCGAGACAGAAGGGCTCAGCAGGGCAGGTGTACTTCCCACAATGCCAGGGGTCAGTCGACCGACATGGTCACCACAAGGAAGACTATAATGGAACCCGAAAATCTTACCCATCAAAAAACATGAAACCCCTATAGCCTGCTTCGTAAGCCGACATCTGAAGGAGGTTCGGAAGTGCTCTGCCACAGAACAGCGCGAAGTCCATGCAAAGTATAGCCTTACCAGAGATCCCAAATTTCGGATCTAGGGCCGTGCTTTCGGCAATTGCTAGCCCTGGTGGTGTTTGCGAGTGCTCGATGGGGGCCTCAAGGGCGAACTTCTTGTCCAGCGCCTTTTCCTGGCTGGCGCACTGGCATGCACTATGACAATGAAGCATGAATAAACGCCTTTAGGCATGTTTTCAACAAATGGCAGACGAAGAAGGGTCATGTTCCGTTTTCAAGTAATTACAAGCTGCGCGCGTGCAGAATCAGGCCCGGCATGTTAAACAGGCTGCGGTCTCTGCACAAGGTCCGCCCCCGTCGTGTCCTCATAGCCGAAGGCGTTCAGGGGCTTGCCATCTGGGGTCTTGTACCAGCGGAACCTCGGCCAGGAAAAATATGCATGCGGCCGACCTCCATCGCGGAGCGATGCCAACAGCAAGCCCGTGCACTTACAGCGCGGCGAGAAATGCAAGCTGAGGCCAGCAGCCACTCGCGAATGCCGCTGATGACCCCCGGACATTTTGCCTGCGCACGAACCACATGAAAGGATCCTTTTGTCGGTGTCGATGTGTCTGCGGGCTGCCCTGGAGGTGCAACGAACATGAACGCTGGCCTCTGCGTGTCGGAAAATAGCTACTGTACCAGCACGCCTTTGGCCAACAAAGGCCCATTCTAGAGAAGGCATGCCTCCGTAAAGCGTGACTGCATAGCAATGTCAGAAAGCGCTCTGGCGCGCCTGACCGTCGCTGGATGAAGGCATGCTAGGACCAACAACCCTAGTGCCTCTACATCGGCGATGTCGTTCAGCTCTGCTGCCAAACTATCCGCCTTGGAGCTTGGGGCTCGGGCGAAAGTGATTTTCAGGCACTGCAAGACAAGGCAGGGAGTTTCATCTTTATCATGATGCAAATCGAAGCTGAAAGAGAGGAATGACACCATTCATGTGTCATGTTGGATTTGCCCCTTCTCACCCGGTTTATTAAGCAACATCCTTCTCATGGAACCCTGGACGGAAAGCTCCCGGCCCGACTAGTTCAACCCCTCAAAGACACTTCGTGAGCGTGTCCGAGCATCCCCGCTGCGCGGATGCCGATGATCTTCCTGGGACGGGTAGGGCTTTTAGCGCGGGCTTTGGGGTTAAGCTTTCTTGGGCTATTTTACATAGGGCCATAGGGATGAACACAACGGAAAAAGTCGGACAAGTCGCACAACGACTGAGTATGCTTTGGTGGTGAGATGTTTACAAGGACATGGTCTCGCTAGCTACTGAAACTTCCTACAATACCTATGCAGCGATTGTGGGACAGGCATGTATATGTATGTGTGTGTATATATATACAGAAAGCGTCTATATCTATATATCTATATATATATATATGAATATTAACATGAATATGAACCATCGAGGTTCCTAAATCCGCACCTGGACTTCAAACCTTAAAGCACCGACCGTGAGTTGTAGGGTCTGCGGCTCCACCGTTCACTTGCAAGCAGCCAGGTGGAAGACCAGCGTTGGCAGGGTTGAGGGTTACCGAAGTCGAAACAAAAACACAACAAACGACTGCTACTAGCAATGCTTGTATGATACATAAATTGCCGAAGATGAAAAGGAATAAATAATCGTACACTGTACCCCTGCAGACACAAGCATACAGAGCGAGCGAGCGAGAGAGGAGAGCCAGAAAGGGGTGCAATCATGACGACCGCACTCAGGGGGCTTTTTGCTAGTACCATTGCTGAGGTCTCTGTAACCCTGCGCTCACTCGTCCGTGTCCTTCCCTGCAAACCCTAGGCACCGCAAGTTGCCGTCCAGAGGCCCGAAATCCAAAAAAGCCAACTAGGCCTACCGGGGCCGTGGCCAATCCAGCTCTCCATCATCGATCATGGCCAAGGCTCCTAGCACCTGGCGGGGTTTAGGGCCTTGGGTTTCAGCGTGAGACATAGCTGCTGGTGCACTTCTCAAGAACCTAGCATCTTAAACCCGAGAATCCTAAACTCCGTCACATCCTGGGCTAGGCGGCTAGGTCTCTTCTCAGAGCTGGGCAGCGTTATCATTGACAAGGCTTAGCTTTGCATGCCCGGCATTTGCCAGTTTTACCAGGGTTCCGAGCAGGACCAAGGGAGTTGGAGCCGGAATCGCAACTAGTTTGCTTGGGATTGTAACCTGCGCATCAGCTCTGCGTGTCTGTTGAAGCAGTCTGAAGCTTCAGTCTCTGCTCTCTTTCGCACCTTGACTTTCTCCACGGAGCCCTGTGCTAGGGCCTGGCAGCAGGTGTAGGTTGGGGGCTCGGGACATGGATTCTGTTTCAATTCAGAGAACCTGGCGCTCCAACTTCGCTTGAAGGTCCTCTTTGGTTCGGATCGTGGCTTCCTTCGACTCTGACTCTTGCTGGTCTCTAGGGACTCTAGGGGAAACCCTCAACCGTAGCCCGGCTGCACCCGACGGTGATTCTTGGGCAGGGCACAACTGGCAAGAAAGCAGCAGTCGGGTGCCAACTGCTGTTGCATTCATCTTCGACAGAGAAACGACATCAGTTTCGAAGGAACCAGTCCTGAACCATCCCAAACCAACAGTACTCCCTGAAGCCGAAAATCACACACCAAACACAGCCACCCCAAGTCCCTAAAATGCAAACCCACAGGCTTGCATGCACACCTCAGAGCCGATTTCCACGATATCCACGGGATCCTGGAGATTCCCGGCATCAGGCTTGTGAAGATTAGGGTTCGGCGCTTAGAGTTTAAAGGTACAGGTCGCAGGCTTCTCCTTTTGCTGTTAGTAGCAATCGAGGTGGCAGTCAGCAGTAGTAGTGGTGGTGATGGTGAGGTCGGGGACGGGAGGGTAGTGGCGGCAGTGCTGGTGGTTCTGGCAGTCGTCCAAGTAGTGTTTGTGGGGTCTTCGCCGTCCCTGCTATATCTGTTCCTGTCGTTGGAGACATGACGGCTGCTGTCGCCACATGGTTCCCTCTGCGACCACACTGCCATTTCCGAAATCCAACAGATCCTACCCTGTTTGGACTGACATGCTGGTAATTAGTGTCAGCTGTTCCATCGAGAGCAAGTTCTCACAAACAACACCACATCAATGGTTTCAGCAGTCACTCTATGACCCTCAACACCCCCCCCAAGTCCCCAATTCCTTGCCGGCTTCATTCATGAAGCTGTGAAACTGCAGGCTCTGGGGCTGTAGCGTTGTCGCCGGCGCAATTGGTTTCCTTGTGGGTGATGACATTAGGGTCCTTGGCAGCGCTGCTACTCTGGGATTTGAGGATGTGGATGACTTGAGCAATTTCGTGAGAAAGCGACAATGAGAGCGAGTGACATTCCGTGCTAATTAGATTGTTCCACGTGGGTCATTTGTACCGTAATCATATGCTTGGTTTAGGGCCTTTTCGTTTCGAGGTTCTTGTCATCCTCACTGGGCACGCTCTTTCAGTCCCTTCAAGGATATCATAATCACACAGCAATGGTTTCGACTGATTGCTACCGCCGACCCGGAGCCGTCCACAGACATCCAGGAAGGTGATTCATTCGGCACCAGGACAAGTCCTAAGGTCCTAAGGGCTCTGCAAAGGCTCCATAGCGGCACTCAGACCAAAACACTGAGTTTCGCCCTCCAACTGGGGGTCCTCGGTCCTGTTTGAGACTCCTCAACGCAAGCCGTCCTAGAAGGATCCTGCCACTACGAAATATGAAAACGATGAAGGTTTGCTAAAAGGCCTAAAACTTTTGGAACCGGGGTTTGGGCATGACAATGATATAGTATAATATAGTAGAATGTCCAGCAGGGAACGACTATGGAACGATATTACTGTCACCATGAATTATCGGACGGCCGCGGTAACTTTACGCCGCCGAGCCTTAATCCACGACCCGAAAGCCCACCCTTAAGCTTGAATCCTGAACACAACCCGAGCCCGACCTCCCAGGTCTGTGGAAGCATGCCATAATTCCAGAAGATCGGGCCGTGATAGTCTCGCAGCTTGCCTGAAGGGTTTCGAGTGGGAGCAAGAGCAACCCGTCGACTCGAAACTAAAGAAGCATCGTGTTCGGATTCGGGACGAAGGTCTTGGCACGGTTTGGGGTTTTGAAGAAACCTTGGGCATTGTCTAGGACCGTCTGGGATATGATGCTTGAGCAGTGAATCCGCAGTCCTTAGGTGAGTCAGTAGACGCCATAGCAAACTGAGAGGATGGGCAAGCTCATGGCCACATCATGACATCGACGCATGTGCGTTTTGTCTGTCGCTTGCATGGACGTCATCCCTCTTCTCCTTCTGCTCTTGCTTGTCACAACCACGAGCATGATCATGAGCGGTCATGGTAATCACCACGATAATCTGCATGATGCTCATCGCGAGTGTGACCACTCCGCTACGGCAAACAACAGTGGCAACATCGCAACATCAACAACAAAGCAACAAAGAGTTGCTGCAGCTGTTGCTACTGCTGCAGTTGCTGCGTCTTCATTCTCCTTATCCTTCCACTTCTACTTACTACTTACTAGTTACGTAGTACTACTTACTACTTTCGACTTACTAATACGTACTGCTACACCTACTATTACTACCACCACTACCACTACCTCTACCAGCACTAACCCTACCCCTACCCCTACTACTATTGTTGCTGCTACTACTACTACTTACTCCTCCTCCTCCTCCTCCTCCTCCTCCTACTACTACTACTACTACTACTTCTAAAATGTCAACAATTAATTTGTAATAGCAATATCAATATTTCTTTTTATTGCTATTAGATTAGGTTCCAGCTTTTCGG
>CAJNJA010054886.1:7118-23809 GCA_905231915.1 Symbiodinium necroappetens | reverse complement strand
CATCAGAAGGTATATTGCTGTTCAATCTGGGACTATACCTCCTTGACGTACGTAGATAAACTACCATGGAATTGGACATCCGACTTTGGTGCCGCACTCGTATCTGTACAACATGCAGATACAGATGGTAACTCCACATTCGTTGGCATGTGCGGAGTTTGCGGTATATACCGTCTGCAAGCATTCAACACATCTATTCTTTTTACAGCCAAGCAGGGGCCTATCGGGTTGCCCCCTCCCCAGAGAGGGAAACCAGGTGGGCCCCCGAGTCCCTGTTTTTAAAGCCCTTGTTTGAGAACAGGCCAATATTATTAAACACGCGCGTTGTGTTAACACATTGGCGTTGTTTTAAAACATTGGCTTTCAAACAAGGATATAATATCCTATAGGCGGATTAGAAGCCTGTAAGTAGGCTCTCCTCATACCCAAAACCAAAAAACAAAAAAAACAAAAAAAAACAACAACAAAACGCACAGTATGGAACAGATAGGGCTGGATTTTTTTTGTTTTCTTGACTTTTGGTTATTTTGGTAGGGATAAATTTCCACATTGCTATGCGTCACGCGCTCCTAGTATATCTACTGTCTCTTAATCTGCTGTCTCTTCCTATCATAAGTTGAGAACCCTTGCCCCCACATATCTGCTTGTCTAGGGTCACTACAATGACTAGATTAGACATATAGAGAAGTGTGGGTCAATAGGCGGGGTACCATATATATATATGTGTGTGTGTGTATGTATGTATGTCGATATATGTATATATGTCTATATATCTGTATATGTATAGACATATCTAAGCACGGTGGCTTATGCTAACCGTTGATGTCAGGCAATTCCGTACGGTTGGTTTTCTGGAATCCCTACCATGGCTCAGAGAACTACCTCTGTGTACTCTCCAAGGCAGCTGATGTTTTGGGCTGACCTTCCTTTACAAACAGGAACCACGTAATCCTAAAACAGATTTGATTTACATTGGACAACCTAAACCCTAAACTGTAGGCAGCCGAACACTATCAGCACCTACACCCTGAGTGTCAGAGCCGGCGCTGTGCCGCAATGCGGAAGTCAAAGGGAGGTCCCTCTAGAGCAGAGAGAAGCCTGGAATTTAAAGTAACAGCCCCTATAGACCCTAAACCCTAGACCAGTAACACCAAGCAGGGACAGGAAGAGCATGAACTGCGAAATCGTGTCAGTTGCAAACATAGCAGCTTAGCAGTGGTAAAGGTTGTAACGCTCCACTTCGTCCAGGCTTCTCTTCACCAGCTTTTGTCGGAAAGAGATCTCCCGCCCCAGAAGGGACAGAAACTACCTTACCGAGTACTTGCCTAGCTGCGCGGCCACTTCTAGCAGCCTCGCATCAACGAGTATAAGCTCGCATGCCCTTACATGAGTGAGACACGGGCACTGCGACAGATGCGGGGCATCCGGCATCAAATTCGAAGGGCAGCACTGTCCTAAAGACAAAGAAGCTGAAAGCTGCCCTGAACTGCCTAAACCCACCTGAACCCTAAAAAAAAACGTACATTCCCAACTCCAACCCCCAAACCCTAAACTCCAAGCCGTAAAAGTCAGTGTGGAACCATCGCAACCTCTTACTTGGGGGGGGGTCTTGGTAAAAGGTTTTTACATAATTTAAGCTACCATAATAAAGAAACCATATTATTCACCATAGATGCCTGTTCTGGTAATGTAAACTAAACCCCTCAACAAGAACCCCCTTGCAAAGATCGTTCAGGACCCCCAAAACGGAGCCGACTCTAACTATACCCCTGATACGGATCGGGCAGACTTCTCACCGATCAAGGTGCAAGGCGCAAGGAAGGCACTAGTTTCTGGAAGGCGTCTTTCGCACCTCGCGCTCCGGGTTTTAGGTCCCGGACTTTTTTTTATGGCTCTGTAAGGGCTCTTCCAGGGTGTGTAAGACATGGCGGCTTGCCGTTTGGTTACGGAGGCTCTGCGGCTCGTCAAACTACAATATAAGATGGGCAGTGCTCTATAGTAGGGTCCGGCTTTTGGGGTCCTTCTTGTAAGGGTTCCGTACGAAATTGGCGACCTACGAACGGAACCTTACTTTAGAGAACTTTGATTATGGGGTCGTTGCAAAATGGTACCCAGGGGTTTGCAAGTCATTCTTAGAGTTGTTCAGACCCTCGAGCTCAATACCAGCTACTTGAGAAAACCCTGTACCTGAGGCGTATATCTCGAATCATGCTACTATTTCCTCCATACTTCCGCGGAAGCTTTGAATTACGAAAAGTGTGTCTGTGTGTGTGTGTGTAAGATTCCTGGCCCAGAACTTCTTATCCAGATCATGGTTGATGTTACGTATCAATCTTCGTGCTGCCTCGAAAGTTCAAACGAAAGGTTGAAATCTTGCACAATTCGTGATGTGTGCAAGTTTTGAGTTGGGACTTGTGGCTAATAACAACATCTTCAAAGGGTGATGCGAAAGCTTAGTTTAGTATAGTGGCGTAGGGTTTGCCGGTTTGCCAGCAGGCTCCTGTGCACGCATGATCGGGCGTAACTCGGTTGGGCTTGAATCCCCTGCAAGCCTTGTACTGACTGATCTGTAGTCCTCCCCTCGACCCTGAACCGTAGAAAGCTCCTGACAGTTTGCGGCGTGTGGTTTGGTTTGGACCCAAAACGATCTGCAGACCCTAAACCCTGAACCCAAACAGCAGCCTTGGAGTCCTTGGGATCGACTTCTTGTGGGTTTTGATGGTCCCAAATTTTCAAGTCCCGGAAAGACGGAAAAAAAGGTCGGAAATAGCACCAACCCTTTGCTTGAAAATCAAGCGACACCAAAAGCTTCGCTTCGAAGAAAATCTGCCTCGAGATGCACAGAAACACCCCCAAGTCCAACCCTCACCGTCTACCCAGTTAGGGTTTGGGCTTTAGGGGGGCGGGGGGGTCCGTAAAGCAGAACGGTACTGCCCTGAAGTAGGCTCTTGACTAGGCCTCTGCCCTGAAGTCTGACAGCTTTCGCCTCAAGTCTCACACCTGGTATTAAACTTAGTGGGTCAGGGGGCATACCTCAAACAGGGTTCAGGGTTGGGGATTCAGGGGGCATAATACCTCAGGACCTAGGGCGTAGACATGTAAACCCAAACAAGTTACCCATCTCGCTCCTGCTTTGTAAGTTAGGTTCCCCGAAGTTAACTTCAGGTTCCCCAAACCCTGCCGAGAGCTGGGGCCGGTACGTGGATGGCGGCTTTTGTCCGGATGGACCAAGAGCGCAAGCTGCTTCAAACCCATCTGCTGACCTGACAGAATCTTTACAGGGATTTGTGCATGCTTGCGGGCCGGCTTTATAAGAGATCCGAAAGCCTTTCTACGGTCTGTCTCGAGGTTTCCGTTCGAGGTTTCCGGGCTTCGGGCCATGGGTGTGGTTGTTGCAGGACGAAATTTGGGACATCCCGGCCACGACCCTCCTCCTCCCCCTTCTCATCATCACGGGCCTCCTCGTCCTGCTCATCAGCATCAACATCACCATCATCATCAAAGCAGTGGTGACCATGAGGCTGCTCACCGCCGGCTGCCAAACAACTACTCCTCATCATACTCATCTGCATCATAACCTTCATAATCCACGTCACGCTGCGGCTGTCAGTTTGAGGCAGCCGCCAGTGTCAAGTATGCTCCGATTCACTAGGGGCCCAAAGATAGGGATCTTCCACTCAACACACACGCACACGCACACGCACACAGACAGACACAGAGAGAGAGAGAGAGAGAGAGAGAGAGACAGAGAGAGAGACAGAGAGCGACCCGAATCCCTGAAGCCTTTTAGCTGCCTTCTTCGGCCCTTGAACCTGCGGTACTTGGTGTTTCCGAGGCCTTGGAAATCATAGAGCATGGCGCGCAGCCCTGCCGGTGTCTTCGGAATCCTGACCTGTGCTCCAGAGCTTGAGAGGCTATAGGGTTTAGTTTAGGGTCGCTCCGCTCGTCTTTATTCCGTGGCGCGGCTCCAACTAGCAATAACAACAACAGCAGCCAAGAACACTCCATGCTAAGGCTACTCCCTTTGAGGCATGATCGATATCCAAAGCATCACCATCCCCCCAACCGTAGAACCCAGGACTCCGAGAAAATGACCCAGATCCCTATAAGATTATGAGCCTAAACTCCTAAAGCCTCAAAAGGCCTGCAGCTTGGGTTTTGGGGTCTGTCTGTCTGTCTGGGGGGCTATTGGAATTTGGGATGATGCGGAAACGCCCTTAAATTAAAGCGCGAATTTCGGGACCCGGGCTCAAGCCGTGATTTGAGAGCTTACTGGCCCCCTTAGGGATTAGTGTTGGGGCTTCGGGTTCAGGGTTTCGAGTTTGGGATTTCTCTCGGGATGTAATTAGGGTTGAGGGTTGAGGGTTCGGGATTGATTGCCACGGCAAAACTATGCGGCAGGACTGAATCGTCAGACATTTCGACAGCTCAACGGTGAAGTCCATTGATAGACTCGTCCTGTAGCCAGAACAACTATGTATCAACGGGTGTCCTTGGTCTCGCGCGCTTTGACACCTGAAGGGGGGCATGTCCTACTCGCTCAAGCTGTGCGATAATTCTTCACGGAACTGCTCCTGAATTCTGCCTGAGATGCATCCACAGACCTCTACTCCAAATCTCCCCACGGCCGCTACGATGTCAACAGCATGCCGGACAAAATGTCATCACGATCACTGCTGGACGATGGGCTGGCTGCTGCAGCTACAGAGAAAGGAACAGGGCCATGATGATTGCTACATTCATCCGATCAGGTGGACGTGTTGCATTGAAATCAGGTTACTGACTGCGACCAATGCCAATGACTTAACTTAAGGTTTTGGTGCATTTGCACCCTTGTTGGCGTCAATTCGTAGCATCCTGTCAGCGAGTTCGCGGTTGAAGTTGCAGGAAGGGTGCTACTCCGCACAGCAACCAAACTCCGACAGGTAAACGTCTGACGTCTGCTTGACAAACGCGGTACTATATTATAGCATTATAGTAGATGATGCTATATAATACGAAATCTTGCTCTATTAACATATTCGTTTATAATCGTAGATTTTACATCATATCGCACTTTCTGCTAGCCGGAAGCAGCCTTCCGGGGATTGCGTCATGGCTGAGAGAACAGGCCCCGCCGCGGAACCCAGGCACAGCGACAGATGCACAGCCAGCGCCTGCTGCTGGGAGGTTTCGGGGCTTGAGGGTTTGAGGGTTTAGGGCTTAGGGTTTGAGGGTTTAGGGCTTTAGGGTTTCAGCCACTCACACTCGGACTTGCCTAGGCGAGGTTAGGGTTTAGGGGAAGGCGGGATTTGGGGTTCAGGGTTTCGTGTTTCGGCGCCCACACTCAGACAATCCAGGCGAGGCTAGTTTACCCTAAACTGGCCCTAAACCCTAAACCCCTAAACCCTTTTAAACCCCTAAACCCTAAACCGCTAAACCCCTAAAACCTAGGGATTGGAGGCAAAATAGGATTCGGGGTTTAGACTGTCAGATTTCGGGTCGAAATCTGGAGCTGCTAGAGTAAGGTGCATATGATGAACAGGGTTTAGGGTTCATTACGGACACATCGGACGAGTTCGCCGATTCTCCCCCCGCGGCCTGAATGGAGGGTTTAGGGTTTAGGGAATATGATGCACACTTCATGGTATGCGCGTATGTAGTAATCTTGCCTGCGCGCATGTGTATATATGTGCATGTGCGTGTGTGTATATATATATATGTATATATATATATAACACGTATGTATACACATATAAACAGTATGTACGTACGGAGGGAGGTAGGTATGTATTGCTAAGTTGTCATAATCAAATAAATAAATAAACAAATAAATATACAAAACTTCATAAATACATCGATAAATATACAAATATAAATATAAATATAAATATTAATATAAATATAAATGTATGTATATAAAATTCTATATATATATATATGTGAGTGTGCATGTATACGCACCAGCAGAATCGACAAAGAGAGCGAGAAGAACTCCAAACGTGGCCATTATGCCACTCCAAACAGCCAAGTATTTCCGCATTCAGTGGTTAACCAGCCGAGTTGCACCATCTACCCGAATCCCCCCCCAAAAGTCAACTCTAAAGACCAGATGCCTCCGGACCCTTCTCTTCTAAACCCCTTGTCATTTCATGCTTTAGCAACTGCAGTGAAACGAATCAGGAAAACATGCCATCTTCTGCAGAGTAAGCTGAGCTCTAAGTGAAACCCAGAGCCTTTTCGATCGAGCCGCAAACTCCTGCGAGGCAAGCCCGGCCATGACACATGGAGATCAGGCGTTCCCATACCCCGAACCCTGTGCATCGCAGAAATGTATCAATGCAGGTACAGCGTTCCTTTCGGCCACGACGTGGAGCATGACATGCTGTGATTTGGACGAGAAGACTCCAGACATGCGAGCTGTCGTAGCCAAACTTTGCCTTGTGCAAGGTCTTCTTGCGCTGTTTTCGCAGCTTCCAGGGCCTCGGTGCATGCAAAAAGGATGCAGAGGTCTGATGTCCCTCAAACATAAGCCCTTATCAGCTATTTCCCGTGTTCTGGCCTCGGACTATTGAAGGCATCCACGCCCCTCATTTGACTGCGGACTCTGTATTGAGTCGCTTAACAGGGGCTTAATCTCGTGAGATACGAAGCAGAGACCGAACCTCCATAGAAATTAGCGGCAACTAGCCAGTCAATGATTCTTGGGCACGAGTTCGACATCCCGCAATTAGAACTGCAGATTTCGACTCTCGCGCTCGCTCAAGACAGATAAGGCTTCAGGGCGACTGCGCATTTAGATGAACTGCCCATCCAGGCAAAACCCGATTCCTTTTAGCATTCGATTAAATTACGTTGTATGATGCCGTATTTTGCTAAACTGTACTGTCATATATTATGTCTTTTACGGTATATTACATCATAATCGGTTATATTATACCGCTAACCGTCCAAGCCAGGCTACCGCCTCCAGCTGTGGCTGTGCAAGGCGGATGCCCGGCGGTGGTGCAGGCTTGGTCACCTCCTGCTGCAAAAGAAACAAAAAAGGTTGTCATGAGAATAGAACGCCGCTATTTTGCCATGAGAATAGAACGCCATCGCCGCCAATGCTACCTTCGGGCAACCCTGACCATGCAGCTCAAACCTCAGCACAATTTCGGCCTGCATGAGTGGCTGCGCATCTTTCGATGTTTGTAAAAAAGATATAATATCAAACGATGGCATATGGGGTAACACAGTAAGACATAACATAATAAACATCAGTTTAATCTATTATGTTGTATCATAGTGTAAAAAACATAATGTAGTACAGCACGGTAAAATAAGATATCATACATCATAGTAGACTATAACCCAACATAGCATTACATAACATGAGTTAATGTAATTTAGCAGAATCTCATAAAACAAAGAATGTTAGATTATCATGTATTTGACGAAAGTATTCGAAAATAGAATGGACTGGAAAGTAATAAGTTTTATCATATAACATCATATTATAAAATACATCCATATAATCGAATACAAAAATGCAGTATAGTACAATGTAGTGGAATATGACAGAGTGTGAGGCAAGATTGTGTGCATATGGTAGGAGAAGATAGGAATAAAATAGGATGTAAAAAACAAGTGCATATGACAGCTACTAAGTAACATTCGGTAATGAAGTGCAAGAACATAGTATAAAATACAGCCTAATGTGATGTAAAGTACCATATTATCGAATTTTTTGAAGCAATGGACCTGGTGAATGCCAGCTGTCGCTTGTCGCCAACGCACCATACCATAGCATTGTAAACTATTGTATAACATCATATGACATAATTAATATGATATAAAAGAAAACCAAAGCACATATAACATAAGGTGATTTAACCAAACGAGGGATGAAACTACTTGCCACCCACTATAGTACTCACTATAGTATAGCATAGTGCTTTAGAACACGTCATATCATATAACGTGGTATCATATGACATCATGTGATACCCTGTGACACACACACACACTGTCAGGCACTATTCGCTGGTATGGAACAAGGCTATTTCCAAGGGTTACCTAGGGCACAAAACATTATTAACGATCATGTTGCGCAATACAATGCAAGATCACATATTGTACGATACCATAAGGTAAAAAGACTCATGGATCATATTATATTCGAGTTTAACACAACGCTGTGCTAGCAATTTTAATAACATATATAAAAACAAAATGCAAAATCATGTGCTATATCACAACATGTAACACTCTAGGAGCTCTCCTATAACAGTATGACATACTAGTTTTAATTAGGGTTTTCGACTCTCGCGCTCAGCGTTCCCCGCCCCGTGTGATTGTTTTTTGCGGGGGCCGACCCGACTCAACGGCCTCCATGCAGCCCGATGCCCTTGAGCCATGAACTGTACAGTTTTCGAGCTCGTCAACCGAACGTCGCCAAAGCGCGCCCTTCCAGGATTCAGAGAGCGATGGCATAAAGGAAGTAAGGCAAAGTCGGAACGACACTGCCAAGACTAGCAGAAAGTAAAGCTAGTGAGGACTGTACTGGCAGAGATACTATAACTAACAGTCACAGCCACAAGACATGACAGAGACTTTTCACGGTAGCCATACAAGCAAGCATAGCGCTAACTTGCAACCCAAGCAAATTTGTTTGAATCATAAGACGGTACTCGTTCTAATAACGTTACAGGTTGCTCCTCGGGCTCATCCCGCTGGCGCTTCTGCCGCCGCTGGCGCTTCGAGCTCAAGCGTTCCCAACGTTGTCGAAGCTCGCGCCTTTATTTTCCGGTCGGGTGCTTCACACGCCAGAACCTACTTGTTTTTGCACGCCTCATCATACCACCGCAAAAAAGCTATGTGCAGTATCGTGCAGTATCTACAGAACATATATATATATATACATACACCCAGATCTCTCTCTTTCTACCTATATATATATATATTCATATGTCTGTATAGTATGACTTTACGTATGCATGCATGCATGCATGCCTACGTATGTATATATATATATATATATGTATGCATGCCTATTTATGTATGTATACATGGATAGGAATATGCATAAACATATCAGAAATCCTGTCACAACACCTCGGAAGCCTAGCTCGCAAGTTTCTGGCAGATTACGTATGGGCTTAGGATAAGGACCAGAAAAGAAGTCCTCTCATGGTCTGGGATTTGGGGTTTGTCGGATGGACCTTATACGGAGTAGCGTCAAAGACCAAGAGTTCAAGGTTTGTACTTGGTTGCTGCAAGAAGCAGGGCTTGATCAGAATCTCCCTGGGGCTCCCAACCGACCAACATAGCACTATCATACGCACTATGTGTAGATTTCAATCCCGCCAAGTAGGTACTGTTCGTATACTTGGAGCCGTCGGATTCAGGCAGGGTTACCTCAGAGATCTGGAGTGTCCAAGACTCCAAGCGTTGATGAAGCTCATGTCGTCCTGGCGGGTAGAACCGAACATGCTCACTACAGCCTGCTTCTCACACTAAGCGGCCTAATGGAGCTATCATCGCAGTGAAGAAAATCCTGAACCCTAAACCCTGCATCCTAAACCCTACGTCCTAAACCCTACTAAACCCGAAACCGCCCCAAGTGTGGGCCACACAGAAGCACCCGAAGCACTTCAGCCCCACAGTGCTGGTGCTCACCAGCTTAGCCCCAAAACAGCCGACGCGAAGTCTTGTTCTCGAAAATTACGTACTACATATTATGCATGATGCTATATATATATATGCTATAGTATATACTATACATATCCCGAAGGTGACAGAAAGTGTGGACTGCTGCTCCTGAACGAAGAAGTTTTTGCTGAGATCTTCAACCCACTTCTTCACCGTGCACTTCGGGACGCCTTCTCCTGTGAACCCTGTACACTTTCAACCTCTAAGACATGAGCCCAATCTCCTCTCTTATAAGGGTTCTGTATTGTGGCATACTGGGCTTCTATGTGTTAACCGAGAATCCACAAAAGCGGATGGGCGCTTCTTATGTAGAGCGTGTGCATAGTCCGGGAGAAGAGTGCAAGCGGACGGCAGCTGTGCGCCCCAAATCCGTTTTTTTGGAACCCATACAACGCTGATCAGGCTCCCAAACCCGAAAGCCTAAACACGTGAACCCTAAAGCCTAAAGCCGAAACCCTTTAAATCTAAAGTCTAAAGCCGAAACCCCATAAGCCCTATAAAGCCTAAGCCCCAAGCCCCGAGTTCGGATGTCCTGAACTCTGGAAGCCCAGAAGTTCTGAAGCCTTGTACCCTTGTCCCTAAACCCCCTGAAGCAGGACTGCGAAAGCCTCGAACTCTGAACCTGGAGCCTCAGGCCCCGAAACCTGGAAAGAAGGTTGGGGCTAAGGAGTTGATGTTTGGAGTTTGGAGTTGTGTGGTGGCGTAAAGGCAGCTTTCCAATGGTTTGCAACCAGGGAAGCCGTTTCCTATGACCCGCATTCTGGACTCCGCTTGGTGGGTTCTGTCTGCCAACTGATGTCAGAACTCGACAAGCCCCAAGCCCCAAACCTACCCTAAACCCCAAAAACCCAAACCCTGCGACCCTCAAAGTCTGACAACCCCTGAGACCCCCTGCCACCGCACACAGCCCTTAACCCTACACCTTTTTCTAATCCGAAACCCTTTAAACCCTACACCTTACGAACCCCCAACCCCTTAAACCAAAAAAACAGACCCTAAACCCTAAAACCTTTGGCCCTAAAGCCCTATAAGCCCTTTTAAAGGGAAACCTATACACCCCTAAGCAGCTTCTATAGCCAGGAAGCTCAAAGCTTCGATGACGCAGCTGCGGACGGTGTAGTCTTTCACCAGCGCGGCCTCGCTTCCGCCGCCTTCTGGTCGCGGTAGGCCACCTCCCCGTCGTTTTATTAAGGTTTAAGAGGGCTTCTAGGGTTTATAGGGCTTAGGGTTTATAGGGCTTAGGGTTTATAGGGTTTAGGGTTTAGGGTTTATAGGGTTTATAGGGTTCAGAGGGTTTAAGAGGGTTTATTTTTCCCACCCGCCCAGCTGACTAGGTGTTTATAGGGTTTAGGGTTTTGGGGGTTAGGGCTTTAGGGGTTCAGGGTCTAGGGGTTTAGGGGTTTCAGGTTTAGGGCTTATTAAGGGCCAAAGCTGGGCACCTGGTGGGGACACCATTCGGGTGATGGGGGGCATAGGGACTTTATCTTTTGTACCCTACTCTTACATCCTAAACCCTTCAGAAACTTCAGAATTCTAAACCCTACCAAAACCCTAAACCCTAATTCCTAATCCCTACACCCCAAACCCAAAACCCTAAATCCTAAACAGAAGCCCTGAGCAAATCCGAGGTGGACCGGCGCCTGGCGGCTCCGCTTTCGGCGAGGAGGCGCTGCTCGCCATGGCTTTTGCAAGGCCCTGAGGGGTTCCTTGAGGGTTCTATGAGGCTTCCTGTCTTTGGGGGATTCCTTTCCGTCATCTCTGCATACGCCCTAAAGGTTCTAAAGCACCCAATAACCCAATTCCAACTTCCAAATTACAGCTCAGAAGAAATTCATCAATGGTGGCCGCCCATTAAGTGAATCTGGAATAGCATTGACACATGCAAGCGCTTTCCTGCTTACTCTTTTGGCTTACTGTTGAAGCCAGTACTGTTGAATGCTAATGGCAAACACTTCTAAACCTCCATGGCTACAAAGAGAACCAGGCCACATCATGCAACAAAGCCTCGATCACATGAGGTGTGGGCAATGGGCCTGGGCCTATTTTCGCCGCGATGTGGCGGCATATTCTTCCGCTGGTATGCTGATTGCCATCAGCAGCAAGAACCAAAGAACCACTGCTGATGTCCGTTCTATGCCCTTTGACTCGTAAGCCAAGCTCCTGCACATCTACCCCGAATGCCAGATGGGTTCGCCATTATATATTTATACATATATATCTATCTATATAGATCCAAACCAAATTAAGAGAATGATCTCCATGCCTTAGGCGTTGTAGGCAGCGCCAGCTTCTGTGAATCAGCATCTTTCGTATCTATAGGAAACCATATCAAACCTATCACATACCCCGGTGTGCTGCAATGGAAGCCATAGCAATTCTCCTCAAATTCAAACCGCACACGGAAGGGGTATGTGGTTTTGCACATTTGCATCTGGCGAGCAAGCTTTTCCTTTGCAAAGAACAAGTTCATATCTCCGTTGATCATACATGCCGTGCTTGGAAACCCAAGCTAGAATCAGCTAGAAAACAGTGCAGTTTGCTCGCGCTCCTAGCCACCACCGCTCTCTGTTCCCCTGCCACGTAAGCAGCCGAAGCGCATGGAGCACCTCCACAGGGCTGGTCCCAAGCTGCAAAAGGCCGAGTCGCGAGAGATTCCGGAAATGGCGTGCTAACATCTGCGAATTAAGGGGTGTTTTACCCTGAGGTGCAGACCCGGCTGTCCCAGAACTGAATCGGAATACAAGCTTCCAGGAGGATTTCGCTTAAAGATCGTGAGAAGCCGGTCGGTCGTGTCCCCGCAGGCTCTAAACCGATTCAACAAGTGAATTACTGCAACCAGCATCATTAGTACCACAGCCCATGCCCTGACGTAATCTAGGGACCTGAACGCTTACAATAGAGCTTTCGGGAAGATCAATAGCCATTCAAAGCTCTAGAATACCGGTCGTGCTGACCTGCCGCACTGAACGACCAAGAACCCTAAACCCCAAACCCTAAACATCCAGGACGAAAGGGAAAGCACCCCGACTTGGCAAAGCAAAGGCCGCGAAACACGCCCAGGGCCGCAACTGCACCGTTGCCAACAAAGCCGAAAGGCTTAAGAAAGGGTTTAGGGTTTAGGGTTTAAGGAAGCATCGACTGCTATGGTGTAGTCCTTAACCTGTACTCTTCTGAAGACTAGACAATCCACTTTGGGGTTTACGGTGCTGCTAGATGCTGTGCGTCGTTTGTGCTCCATCATCGAGCTGCTCGTCTACATCTTCTCTAGCATCACAACGACGCCGCTCCCGATAGTCACCATCACTCTGGTGCGATGGTCAGCCCGTATCAACCCCGCACATCAAGTAAGCATTGGAAGTGCACAGAGCAAGAACCACTCTTGGCAATCTGGGTGGGTGGTTCACTGGTTCCCTGTTTGGGCCATGTTAAAAATACTAGTGTTTAATCCTTATTAGGGTTTCAGTATAACAAAAACGTAAAATTGTATCCAACAAGGACCCAGCTCAGTCCGCAGGATTCACCAAATCGCTTCTGCGTTTTTACAGGCATTTGATTTGCATGGTTTGATCAGGGAAGCAGGCTTTGAACTGTTCCTTGGCACTCGCACTCAGTGTCAGGCAGGTGCAGCCTGCTAGGGTTTGGGGCTTCCAATTGTGATCTGGGCCTACATGTAGGTGCTTTGCACTCGGAGACATTGCGAGGATTGTTGTGACGGTGCTCGCCCTTGCGCCCATCCCGGAGCAGGTCAAACTTGAGTTTCACAGGGTTTCCCCAACCCGCCAGTCGGATGAAAGCGTGACGCGCGTTTCGCAGCATAGCTCCTGCCCTGGAGTAGGTCACCTTCGTGGGTTCACAGGGTCTCCCCGACCATCTTCACAGGGAAAGAGGCTACGTGCTATGCTGTACAACAGACGTGGTCCTCGCCACAGCGATGAACGTCACTTCGGGGAAAGCGCGTGCTAAACGTGCTAAAACAGGCCGGGCAGAAAGCGTGCATCAAGATGCTTAGCTACAGGTATAGGCTTGATGACGGCCTACGATCAACTCTGAGAGATATCTTGTGAAGCCCAACAATAACGGTTGTTAACCCCCATAAAGAACAGATAGGAACACCTATGACCAAAACGCAGTAACCCATCTAAAGGCCAATGCCATACGTGGTTACGCAAAACTCTTTACGTAAACAAGCCCGATCAAAAAACCGGAACAAAGCCCTCAACACGGGGGGTCGATGCCCATATCCCTTGCCATGCACTTCAGGCTTTGGGGCAATAGACATGCTGCAATAAGTAGAATATTTTTTCTGATACATTGCAGGAACCTGAAGGCATAGTGTGATAGCAAGGATTCAGGAGTCGACAACTACTGGGTCTTCGGGCTCCAGGGAAAAGGGCCTGGGGACTCGCAGACTCGGACAGCTCCCGGATTTCGTGCTTGGGGCCTTGGGGCTCGATGATGCTTGGATATTCTTGGTTCAGGGTTTAGGGTTTAAGGCTCTTTTTTGCCTCCCACCTTGCTAGAAGGTTTAGGGTTTAGGGGTTTAGGGGCTCTTGGGGTTTCGGAGACTGTTGGGTCTGGGAGTTGAACCACCATTATCAGTCGTTTACTATCCTGCGACTGTTCTTGAAAGTATGCTAACTGCGAACAAACATAAAACAGCATCAGACTTGGACCTGCATCTTGTACGGTTTGTTTCCATTTCTCTTTCAGACGCCTTCCGGTCCGGCTGCCAGTCAAGCTCACACCTTCTCACAGCCGTCGGGCCCTCAACGGGCAAATTGAGCCTTTGAGCAGCATTCGCGAGTTTACACTAACCTAAGTTTCCATTAAAGGCTTTAGTTGTCTTTCCTCGTGGCAAGCAGCAAGCACTTTATGGGCTTACCCTGTCTCAGAATTTGTTCATGATCCTATCCTGCCCGCCCGAACGCACCCACGTCCTTTGCAGCGGGCTCGTGGTCCCTGCAACCTACTCTTCGTGTACGATTGGACTGACCAATGGTACTCCAAAACCAGAAGCCGAAACATTGACAATCAAATACTAAGCCCTTCAAACCCAAACCCTGAACACTGTAGTAAAACCTCTTGCAACGCTCAATGCCTCGCCTCATATATACCCCTGCAACCAGCAGATTGCAAACAGGCTTGTCCAAGAAGCTTCACATGCCGACGATATCCAGCTCCTTGTTGCAGAATGAGCACATGCCAGTCCGGGAGTTGTACTCCACGCTGCGGCAAGATGAACATTGGCCGGCCGTGGAAGAAGTCGACGGGATGTGCGGTCCGAGCTTCGGCTCCTACTATGTACGGCGTGGGGCTTGCGGCTTGAGACTTTCTAGGCTTACAGCAGGATTTAGGGCTTAGGGTTAGGGTTTGGGGTTTAGGGCTTACAGTTAGGGCTTGCGCGAAGTTCATGAACCCGGCAATCCTACTCTCACCGCCATGAACCACGACACCTTGGTGCTGGAAGCCTCGTCCCTGAACCGCAACCATTACTAAGCAGGCCCTGACCGGACGAAACACAGCACAAATTCCGTATAATATAATATGACCTAACAAAATAATATACGGTAATATAGTATTATTATAACAGAATATTATAAGATGGGTTACAGACCAAAAATCTCGATCCGCCTCTAAGAGCTCCCTGATCTGCTCACGCGCGTTGATGTGGGGTCCCATCTCGTCCCTTGGCAGATCGCAAGAATTTCCTTCCAAAGCTCGGGCTATGGTAGGATTTACTGCGTCATTCCAAAACTTAAGCATGTGCTCCAAGCAAAGCTTTACAGATTCAGGGTCAAGCCTTCCAGATTCCGGAAAGTGGGTGGACCTGGGTTGAAGCCTGAAAGGTGTTGAAGAGCTCTTGGGTATTCTTGTGGCCTGGTCATCTCATCCTGCTCTAGACTCTAAGCAGCCCGAGTGCAAACTCGTTGCAGTGCATTCGCGAAAACACACTAGAGGCAGAATTCACATCCGAATAAGCAAGTGCGTGGCTGGCATGTAAACAATACCAGTATCACATGTGGTGCCGACAGACTTCGCATAGAAGATTCGCTACAAATCATGCCAAATCAAGACAACACGCAGCAACCTAGAGACGGGCAAAACTGTCGAAGATTGAAATTCGTGGTTAAAACCTTGCGAACGAATAAAAATAGAAACAGGCTTATCGCATTTTCGTAAAAAGATCTGAGCAGGCATTAGTACTGTCGGGAGCGGGGGAACTGGTGGCGAAGGTGTGAAAACTTTTGCAAGAATGAAACAGGACGAGTCAATAAGATTTTACCGGTATCCTGCCACAAGTCCAATCATGTCTACTCGGGTTTAATCAGCTGCAACCAGATTTACAAAGATTCCAAACGATTTTTGCAAGCCATGCCTCAATTGTAGTCACGTCATCTAAGATTCAATAATAAGATTTTCACTAGCGGCGCACCGGATTTTGCAAGTGCAAACGAGATTCAACCAATAACGCTGCAATGGCACTTTACCGGGCCCAGTGTCACATACATAAGCGGTCCAAAACCCTTGAGGCTTTCAGCCCTGAGGTTTAACGCCCTGCGGTTCTAGAGCGGCTTAGGTAGCGCGACCAACGAACACAGATGGGGACAAAGAAAGACAAATCAAGACACGGGGGGACAAACGATGCCCAACAAATGTGATGAAATAAGATTTGGTGTCTTCCAGCTACAATCCCTGAGATCTGAAGCCCTATGGTTAGAGACCGCCACCAGCCCGTGTTTTAGGGGTGGCAGTAGTAGCAGCAGAAGCAGCCACAGCAACAGCAGCAGCAGCAGTCCAAGCAGTCACAGCAGAGGCAGGCAGCAGTCGTAGCGGTTGCAGCAGCAGTACAGTAGCAGTTGACCTTGAAGTGGCAATCGCAGTCGCAGCCGCAGCCGCGGTGGCAGTAGCAGAAGTAGTAGCTGTAGCAGCGGAAGTAGCAGCACCAGTCGCAATCGCTACTGGAAAGGTCGCTGTAGCAGTAGCTGTAACAGTAGCGGTCGCAGTAGCAGTAGTAGTAG
>CAJNJA010054875.1:0-14249 GCA_905231915.1 Symbiodinium necroappetens | reverse complement strand
GCGTCTTAGGGTTTAGGGTTTAGGCACTCATAGTCTCAGCTTCCCTGGGTTTGTGCTCTGGTGGGGCTTCTCTTACATGGATTACAGTTTGCACTTTAAGGTCTTAGGTTTCAGGGATTCGGTTTAACCAAAAACAGACCCCAGACTCCCACTCACCCCAGACTTAAGACCCCAAGCCCCACCAGGCACACCTACCGGCAGCCGCCATGGCAGAGCAGGGTCCCTTCAAGCTGAATCAAGGAAACCCAAGACTCCAAAGCGGTCCAAAGTAGGTGCTGCTTTTATGCTTGGAGTCTGAGCGGAAGCCCAACTCATATCGCTGCTTTGAGAATGAACTCCTGAGCTGTAAGTTAGCACCGCAGCCCTCAACCCTTCAATGCTAAACTAACTCCTACACCCAAAAATCAAAGCCACAGCAACAACCCCGGCCCCTACAGCAGCCCCTATATTCAGCCCCTATATTGACCGTAATGGTAATGCTTATAAATGAATCATGATAGCCCTTTATGCCTAAACCCTGTAAAACCCCACAGCAATCCTTGCAATCGCCCATACAGACCCTTAACCCCCACAAAGCCCTAAGTCAAGTCAAGCCCTGAATCTCTAAACACTGACCCTTGAACCCAACCAGCTGAAACGGTGACAGCCGTTCAACCTCATAACCCTTTCAGTATCTGCACTCATCCCTCCAAGCCCTTAAATTTTAGGGTTTAGGGTTTTAGGGTTTAGGGTTTAGGGTGAATAGCTACCAGTTTTCATAAATCTGTCAACCCCTTAAGCCCTAAACTCGAAACCCCAAGCCCTAAGCTCAATGCCTTTAAAAAGCCCGAAGTACTATGTACCCTCATCTGCTTATCCTCCAAAGTAACCCTCATCTGTTTAACCTCCAAAGTAGCTTTATGGTCACTATGAAAACTAACCCTTTTAAGCCCTTATCCCCTGAAAGCCCTCACGTCCGAACCCCTGGAACTCTAAACCCTAAGCTTCGAAACCCTAAACCCCTAAAGCCCTAAACGCCCTACAACTTAAACCCTATAAGCCCTAAGCCCTAGGCCTTTAGACTGCCCCCGAAGTCCTTGAGCCGCCAGGCCGTCAGCTTGCTCCTGGATGCCGGCAGCGAGGTGGACACATTGGACCGCCCCTGTGACCTTTTTAGGGTTTAGGGTTTAAGGTTTAGGGTGGAGGGTTTAGGGTTTAGGGTTTATGGCCTTTGGGGGTTTTGACGTTTTGGGATGTAATACCATGTACTATACTATGGTATATTTTAGGGTTGTTTTTGGTATTTTATGTGATATCATGTTATACTATATTTTGCTGTAAGTAAAGATAAGGAACCCTAAAATAGTATTGGTAATTGTTTTTGGCCCCTCCAGTATCTGCTTTCAGGATTCCAGTGGGGGTGTTCATGAGGCTACTGTATATAAGGGGTTTGTTTGGGTTTGTTGCTGAAGGAGCCAGGGTTCAGATATTTAGGGCTTGATGGATGGAGGGTTCAGGGTACATGTCTGAGGTCTACGGTCTGGGTTGGATTCGGGTTGTGTTTGTGGTGTAGGGCCTGCATGGGGTTTGTGTGGAGCAAGCTGTCTGCCTTCAGTGGTCTGAGGCCATGGCCCGGAAAAAGCTTTTTGGGTCTATACATGTCACTATTACACAACAAGTCCCTTGTAAACCCCTAGTCTACGCCTCGAAACGGTGAAGGCCTCCCTCCATTCACCCGCCTCGTGGGAGTTTAGTGAGATCGATTGAACTATGCGAGGCAGTACTACGACCTGAATGTCTGAACTCAAAAACCTCACCACACGTAGGACTGCAATCTGAAAAAGTCTAAGACTTTAGGTCCTTTAGGTCCATCTGACATAAAGGAGCTCGCTCGATTCAGATCTGGGCCTGTCTTTCCCATTTTGGACAGCAACGTCCTTGGCAGAGAGTAGGGTTCCACAGATTCAGTTTACTCAGACGTCGCCCCAGTACCCGGTTGGTGTGATAAGGCTCCTCCTACTTGCGGTTTAGCGGTTTAGGGCTTATTGTTTAGGGTTTAAAGTTCTAGGGTCCCGATTGGTGAAAACCCGAAATACAGCACTTTTTCGTGTTTATTGTTTAGGGTTTAAAATTCTAGGATCCCGATTGGTGAATACAGCACTTACTGTAAGCGACCTCCAGTCTGTTGTGCAGTAATCCAAATTTAGGCAGCAAGAGACGCACTGTAGACCTCAAGCTCTTACAGCCCTAACCCCTTAAACCCTGAGTAGCCCGTATACTGCTAATCCCTGCAGTACCCCACACCCGAAACCCTAAACCATAAGCCGTAATCGCCGAAACCCGAAGCTACCACTTCCGAGGTTTCGGACGCACCCCGCTTTACTACGCTGCTGAAGGAAACCACCGCGATGTCGTGGCCCGCGGGGATGTGGGATGGCGATTTGGGTTTGGGGTTAGGAGATGCTTGGGTTTGGGAGAAATCGTGGCTTGGGTTTTCGGGGCTTCTGCCCTGGGGTTTCAGAGTCTGTGTAACTGTGGCTTTGGAGCCGGTGCGTGCTATTGCCGTTCGTTAAAGGCTCCGACAGAGTTAATGATGTCAGACTATGTTTAGGGTTTAGGGTTTAGGGTTTCGGTTGACAGACAAGATACACTTGTGACGTCTTAAACCAAGTTCAAGTGTCGGCGTTGACGGTTGCGAGCTATAGTGTCAGCGCCGGAGTTTGTTCATTGTGGGGTCTATGGTAGTCTTGTCAGCAACAACCCTGGCAAAAATTACATTGTTTAGAGGAACTCGATGCCATAATGCATCACCCCGGGCAAATCCCAAGAAGGATATGTGCGGTTGATACATGACATCAGAAGTTGCAGTTCGCAAAGAGTGTCATGCAGCAGCTTCATTCTTTGGTGTCTTAGTGCGCCGGCAAGCCGGGGTCACAGAGCACGAAACAGCCAAGAGCCCCATTCGGTGAGACACAGACTGTTCACCCCGGTGAAGCACAAATCCCCCCCACACACACACACACACCACGACACCAACCCTAAACTGCAAACCCTGAACCTTATGAGTCCCAAGCACTGAACCACTAAACCGCAGACACCCAAGACCCGACAGGAACCTGTAAGTAAACCCGAACACTAAACCTCATAAGCGGAACCCCTATAGAATGCTAAAGCCGTAGCCGCTCCAACTAAGACCGCTCGCTGTGTCACTGAGAGGCACTTCTCGTAGATCGTGGGCACGCAGATCAAAGCATCCTTTTCCATGCTCTGAAGGCATTCTTACCCTGAACATACGGACATACGGGTCGTCAATAATTACCCAAGTACTGTTTCTCGGGGCTCCTGAATACTGTAGGGGCTTAAATCATTACTAACGCTATTTGGGTTTAGGGCCTTATTAAACTTATAGTGCAATATAACCCAGAGCCCTACTCAAGTAGGGGCCCCATCGAGTATAGAACCCTTACAGTAACCCTTACAGAACCCTTCAAAGGAACCAACCCTTTAAAGGAACCCTAACATCTAAGTATTACTAAACCCTAAACCCATTAAAGGAACTCTAACATCTAAGTATTACTAAACCCTAAACTCTAAACCCTTTAAAGGAACCCTAACATCTAAGTCTTCTAAGTATTACTATACTTGTGCCAAGTCCTAGGCTCCCTTGACCGGTTCAGGGTTTAGGGCCTCTGGGGCTGAGATGGTTCAGGCGCTTGTAGGGCTGAGGGCTCACAAGGGTTTAGGGTTTCGTGGGGCAGCTTTTTCTGGATTTGGGGCCGGTGGGCTGTAGGGCTGTGGGGTTTTGTGGCTTTAGGGTCTCGGGCCGGGAATGAAATTGAACCAGAACTTGCCCCGCCATAGGATTCAGCACTCGAGCATATTTGACTCTACAGTAGAGGTCATGTATGACAGCATAGTCCGAAATTTACTTTCACACGTCAAAATGACCGGGAAGGACACCGGCTACCCTAGCGTTTAGGGTTTAGGACTTCATGGGACGTCGAGTGTGATAGTTGCCAGGAGAAGTTTGGCACGCACAACTTCGTGTTGCAGGACTGGCCGGAATACAACGGCCGCTGGATGTCGTCCCTGGCCCAAATAAACCGATGGCGATTGGGGGTTCACGGCGTTCATGTTTCATATATAATGATATAATGTATTGATGTTTGTATCATCACATGGTCAATAACTCGCATTCAACGAAGCCAGCCGACATGCGTCTTCCAACTGCAACAGTACGGTCAACAGCCGTTAGCCGGCCAGATGATCTCTAGACCCTAAGCTCTATAAGTCTTTAACCCGACCTTAAATCCTAACCCGTAAACCCCGAAAACCTAAACCCCATAGACTCTGAACCTTGAGCATTATAATTATAAGCCCGTAAAAAGATCCTAGCAACCCTGAGTCGCAAGCCTTCTAAGATTCTAAACCCCAAGCATTAAACCTCAAATCCTCAGGACTGTACCTGGAGTCGACCTCCTCCAATATTTTCGGGTTAGATCCTACCTGCACCCCAAAAGGTTTTAGGGTTTAGGGTACAATGACAATAGCCTTTAATAGGTTTTGGACCATTTTTTTACATTCTAGGTAGTCCTCTCCCGGCAGGCTCCATGAATTGACATAGTACCCACGTCAGGGTCTACAGGCTGTAGAAGTGTGGGTGTAGGGCTTCCAGCGTCTACGGTCTATGTGGCTTCGGGTTTTAGGGTTTATGCATTATAGTGTCTTAGGGTCTACAGCTTTTCTGTTTGAAGAATGGCGCGCTTTTGGGATCTGTTTATGGGGACTGACTGATGCACTGATTCGAGGATCCGAGAAGGACCGTATGGTTGGAGAACTACCGACCTCTGCGTGTAGGCTCCTGCATGTAATGAGGGCTATGGGTTTAGGAATTTACAGGGCTTGCCAGGTTTAGGGTCTAGGATTATGGGGCAATTATGTAGGGTAGTTCGTGGGCTGGCGGCTTAAGGGCTGCAAGGGCAGATTTAGGTACCTTGTGTTGCTGTTTTCGGATGTGATTCAAGGTCGAAGTTTCGACAAACTCTCAACAAAACCAGCTTTCCAAGGTCCAAAGAAGGACGGCGACCTGACTTGCCGTTGCGAAGCTGTGAAGCATCGGAAACAGCGTGCCACGAGGTTTAGATGAGTTCCTACGTTTAGGCTACAGGGTTGAGGGTTTGGGGTGCGGTTTCGTTCGGGAATCTGAGCTTTTATCTTGGACCGTGCTAGGTCGAGAGGCTCCCAGAGCTCACAGCTCCTTTCTGCTAGGAAGCTTTCTCTAGCCCGTCATTTACTACAGGGGACATGTAGCGACATGCGAGTCACGGCCTTCCAGAGTACATACAACCATTCGGAGCTTGAATCCAGGCAAAAAGCTCCAAGTGCCCAAGGGAATGTGGGTCACAAAGATCCGGGGGCCAGGAACAACCCCGACCCCCATTAACCTCTAAACTAACTTATACCGCTTAGGTCTTGAGCCCTTAGGCCCTGAACAATGCAGCCTAAACGACCCTACACCCATGGTGCACCCAGAGAACCCAATGCCCCTTAATTAAGGAACATACCTTAAACCATAATATTTGGGCCCCTATAATTTAAGGTATATTCCTTAATTCTTATAGTACCCTTAAAGAAACCCTTATGGATCCCTTTAAGGAACCCTATAACTTAAGTTAATTAAGGGGTATTGGGTTCTCTGGGCAGGTGGCCAAGGACATCCAGAGCTTCCGATGGGATTGGCTGAAGCAGATGATGGGGTCCAGAGCCCAACTTGCTCTCAGTTAATAGAAAGGTCGAAATAATTACCAACGATATTTCGGTGTCCCTCAGCATAATTATGGTATAGTAGCATGTGACCCTAAACCTTATTCTGATGATTAAAGCCCTTATACTACTCGCAACAAGGCGGAAGGCATGCTACGGTTTGTGGTCTAGGGTTTAGGGATACGGCTTGTCATCTTTTCATTAGTGGATTGGTTTAAGCACCGCATGGGACCTTGGAAGAATGAGAGGGAATTTCAATATCTAGGACTGACGCACGAACTTGCAGTTTCGCTCCCGTAATGCTGTTAGAATGCATAGACCAAATAGACCGAAGTAGGTGCTGTTTGAAGATGACTATAGACCTCAGGGTGGGTTAGTATTTCTACACTTGAAGTCTTCGGACATGGAGGGCTAGCACAGATTCAAGCTGATGGCTGGGGCGCTGCGGGAGACCGAAACTGAACGGTTTAGAGGTTTAAAGGGGTTTAGCAATTTAGGGTTTACAGGGGCTTGGTATTCACGGGTTAGGGAAACTTCTTGTTTCGGGCTTTGGGTCTTCGCGTCTAGGGGCCACTGCAGCCCCTTCTCGATCCACCCTCCGGGATCACGACCTGTGAAGTGTGGGCCAAGTTGAATACGACTGGCTTCTTACTCTGAGTACTAGCTTAAGGGCCCTTAATCAGATAACAGCAACTCAGCAACTCTCTGTCTATATGTATACGTATATGTGTGTATGTATGTGTGTATGTGTGTATGTATGTATGTATGTATGTATGTATGTATGTATGTATGTATGTATGTATGTATGTGTTTCCATATATATATAGAGAGAGAGAGAGAGAGACAGAGAGGGAGAGAGAGAAAGAGAGAGTTGCTTATTTATTTGTTATTTATAGAAGGAGAGTTTCTGCTTAGGCCGTTGAAACCACACTAGCCCCACACATTCTTCTTGTTTATGAATGTTCACAGCTCTTTACCTGCGAGCACAGACCAAAACAACTTCAGCGTTCATCTCCCAAGCACTAATTAACTGGTTAGGGCAGTAAACAAATAGTCACATATGTATATGTATACGTATATATATATATGTGTGTGTAAATTTTCACTCTCCGAATTAATCTACTTGTGGCTCTAGGGCCGTACTTTTCGGGGATCATTAACCCTGCAACCCCTACACTCCCTAAACACATGCATGCCCAGGCGGGAGGCGCAGATGTGCCAGCTTTTTTGTGGCCATCCCGGCGTGCTTGCAGAGAGACTTTGGGTACCCAAACCCTGGGCCCTATGACCCCATAAACCCGACGCCCTTACCCTTAAGCATCCTTAAACCTTAAAATCCCTATCCACCCGAAACCCTAAACCCATATAAACCCGAACCTAAACTCGACCTAGAGCATTGCCCCAGGACCTGAGGTAGGGCTCACCCATCCTTACATAGACAGTGGGTTGCTGCCTTTGGGTCCCGGGCTCACGCATGTTCCAACATACCTTGAACTACCAACCCCTACCTTTTTTGTAGGGTCCCTACAAACTCGATGTTTCCATTGCAGAACCTGCAGACAAAAAAGTAGGTCTTAAAAAACTTGTGATAGTAGGCCGACACACACAAGTACATGGGCTGCCAAGGCATGGAGCTTCCACAAAGCACCATCTGAAGGCATTGAAGCTTCAAGGCTAAACAATGCAACAACCTTAACCCTAAGCCCGGAACCCTTAAACCCTAAGCGACCCTTGACATGAATTCCTTAGATCTTGCGAGCCGAGACTGGGTAGTTCAAGGCCCATGTAGAATTGCAGTGGCAACCCTAAGATTTTAAAAGCCGTGGTCTGTGCCCGTTGCAGGCGTGGAGGGCTTCTCACCGTGCCACTATGACCCGCAGGACGGGCTTTGCGACCATTGTGGGGCCCAACACCTAAACCCTAAACCCCTAAACCCTAAACCCTTTAAAGCTTCACCATGAATCCTAAAGCCCCAACCCACAAGTCTTTTTGGCTCCGACCAACCCCTTGTAGTCCAGAAGGGTTCTGTTCCGTAACATCCTACAAATCCACGAGGACTATTCCCTATTGTGCCCGGAGGACCCTTCGGGGCCTTGAGGAAACGATGAGTTAGAGGCATATAGAGTTCGCTAGGCAGAAACTGATGGTAGGATAGCAAGGCCTGCCAAGCATTAGCAATTGCTGGCAAGCCTTATTGCAACCTATGAGGCCTTTGTAGTTTGGTTTGTTCGCGGGGATTGCAAAGCCCTGCTAAGGCTTAGTCAGGACTACAGGGCACACCGAGGCAAGACATTGACGGCTTTGAGCGCTCGTGAGCACTAGTACAACTTGGCAGCGCTCTTCCAAGCTTGTAATTACTGCTGTGGTCATTAGTACTAGTGAGGTCTGCTGAGCGCTAATGATAATGAGCTCTAGTGTGTGCTAGCGAGTGCTGGTGATTCCATGTCAGTGACGGCGGGGCAAACAGGGTTGGCTCCAAACCAAGAATCCTCAAGAACCCTTACGAGCAAACTCCATCTGCTATCCCCCCTGACCGTGATCTCCCTAAACCTTAAAGCCTAAACCCTATACATCAGAAGTCGTCGAAAACCTGCAGCATGACGTCGCTTGCCGGTCCTCCTGGAGCCTTCAGTTCCCAGACGCCAAGACTGTCGAACTCCGAGGGTCCTTATCCCGAGGCCCTTTTTTAAGCACGTCTACAGAGAATCCGGCAGCGCAAGTCCCCCAAACGTTATAAGCCAGTATAAAGGTGAAAGCCTCTTCACCCTCCGACCTGGAGGATAACTTGTTTGCCCAAATCACTGGCTACAAGTTCGGCACTGAGTGCTTTTCGTCAAGCACCCCTCATTCGGAGAGTGTGACAGCGGGGGTGGGCTTTCGAGACATTCGGGTTTAGGGCAGTTTAGGGTGTCGGGCTTTAGCTTTCGTTTTTTTAATCGACCTTTGTGTTCAGCTGAGGCTGTTGGGCAGGTTTCGAGTTCAGCATGCTGTTGCGATTCTGGGGGCGCGACTTTTCGGTCCAAGTTGTTGGTGACACCGAGACGGGCACAGAATGTACAACAACAAATCTGTAAATATTTGTGTTAGTATGTATATGCGTACATACATACATACATACATACATACATACATACATACATGCACGCATGCATACACACATACATACATGCAGACAGACGGACAGACAGACGGACAGACAGACAGACAGACAGACGTACATGCGTACATACGACATGTGCTCATCGTTTCGGCCACTGTATTCTCAGGTGATACATGCGCCACGAACATGCTGCCAACCCACATGCAAAATGGAATTACGGCCTGCTGATCTGCAACGGGTCCTCATCCCTTATGACCCATGGCATGAATCCTTTCAGCTCATGACGGAGGACCTTCGGGGTTATACACTGACCTGGCCATTTCTATAACTTCATATTTTGGTATGCAGTGCCCTATCAAGAACCCAGCAGCCTCGATCTCCCGGAGATCCTAATACCCCTTAATTAAGGAATACCCCTTATTTCATAAATATTAAGTATAGCCTCTATAAGTTTAAGGTATATATTGCTTAATTAAGGAATATACCCTTATTTCATAAATCTTAAGTAAAGCCTCTATAAGTTTAAGGTATATATACCTTAATTAAGGGGGTATTGGCTTCTCTGGGCTCCTGATGCGAAGCTGCTGCCATGCCGCGGGGCCTTTCTACGGCGCTGCGCGACTGGGACGCAGCATCGCCACAAGAGCCTCTGGAGTGACTCGCTCCGCAAGTCCTGGACCCAGAGAACCCAATACCCCCTTAACAAAGGAAAAAAATACCTTAAATCATAATATTCAGGCCCCTAGAATTTAAAGCATAATTCCGTAATTAAGGGGTCTTGGGTTCTCTGGGGAACCTTTCAGTCTTGAACCCTGAACCTTAAAGAGCAGAACCTGAGCCAAAAAATGCTAGTTTAGGGTTCAGGGTTTAGAGTTTAGGTACGGTTTAGGGCTAGGCCCCTGAAAGTCAAGTAGACCCCAAGAGCTAGACACAGCCTGAAGCCCGCGGGCTTTGAGTTTCGAGTGTCACGTTGAAACCCAAAACTCCCAAAGCGTCCAAAGTATCTATAGTAAAATATAGGGTTTCTATATTAGAAATTGCTACGGAGAGGTATCCCCCAAAACAGTACATCAAGGATTTTGTTGGAACTGAAAAGGTCTTGGGCTAAAGAACACAGGGTGCTACACTTGAGCATCTCAGCCAGCAAAAGGATCCCGAACACAACGACGCCTACCCTAAACCCTCAACTCATCTAAACTGGGTTATATTTACGGGATCTTATTTCAGTTACCATATTGGGGATCCAAAGTAAAAACAATATTATGGCAACTTAAACTAAATCCCCTAACAAGAACCCATCAAAGCCCGGAATCTGAGTTGAGGTACGCCTAGGTTTGACTAGGTTCCCCAGTAGTAGTACCCTGTTGCCCTTTTTATTTAGGGTTCCTTTACGAAAACTGAAAACCAGAAAAAAAGGATACCTTAATTATTGAGGGGCAATATGGTGAATCTACTTAAGAAATCTCCGTACACTGGTCATACCCCCCACTGTTGGTGAGTAGCCATGGCATAATTGGGCTACGAGGCCAACCAACCAAAAACGCAGGGTTGGTCGGAGTTTAGGGCATTTTGGGAAGCTCACGTGTTCAGGCTTTTGGGTTTTGGGGGTTGTGAGGGTGGAGGGGATGAAGGAGTGCCTGCCTGCAATGAAGGGCGTTCGATTGTGGTGTCGGGTTGAGGCCTCGTTTTAGGGACTTGCGGCATGTGCCATGGCCTGAGGCGTAGAGGCCGATCTGCTTTAAATCTTGTTGGCTGCAGCAAGAGATCCAGCACTTAGTTGAATGACCAACCAGCAGAGTGGACGGTCTGAAAAGCTTGTCAGATACTAAGACAATCTCAGCGCAGAAATGTTCAGAGCTAACGCCTGAAGCTTTGGGCAGCGTTTTCATGAGGCCTCGCAGTTCTCGGATGTTTAGGATGCAGGTACCTCAATCATATTATATCATATTCTGTTATATTATATTATATTATACTATATTATATTATACTATATTATATTATATATAAAGTTTCCCAAGCCTGCCTGACCTCTGAGGACGCACTCGGGCTTTGACTTCCCTTGGCCGGTCCCCTCCAGCCGTCGCCGGGATATCGCCGTGGAGTTCCTGTCGCCTTTCTGACTTTGACATCATGTTTTTGGTTCTTTCAGCAGCTACAGCCCACCCTCAAAGCCCAGCTTATGTAAGTGAAACACTGTGATAGCTGAGGTATAGGTTCCCAAATGCCTAGCTGCTACACAAGTCTGAACCCGCCAGGGGCCTGAATCTGGAACAACTTCCTCGCTATTTTTCCATAAGGATTTCACCAATGACTGTTACTGGAGTAGCAGCCAATAGTGATGATACTCACCGGAGTCATCAAAGCACTTGTAATCGCAAGACTAGGAGCAACATGAGGAGACCTAAGCCCTAAACCCCTAAACCTTAAAAAAGGTCGGTACATCTGGCTTTCGATGGATTGTGTTCTGTTTCTGGGCCTGGGGACTGGGGTGGCTAAGCTTAGCAGGGGTTATAGTACTTAGAATCAGCTTTCGACAGTTGTTTTGTTATAATGATGATATATAGGTCCTTCATAACGAGAACAGGAGCTGATAGTACCTCATCGTGTTACCATGTAGGGACTATAGGGATACTGTAGCCAGTTATGCCGGCCGAAACCTTTCAGAATGAGTCCGCCGTTTGGGTGAAGCCAACCCTAAACCTGCGCCTTCAACCCTAAGCCTTAAACCCTACGCCCTAAGCCCTAAGCCCTATAAGCGCCAAACCTACAAGCCGGACCCTCGGTACACCTCAGCTGTGCCTCCTTAAAGCGTCTTAGCAGCTCCATGGATGATACCGAGGTCATCCAGCCAAAGTAGCGCAGGCCAGTGCCTTAGAAGGGGCGAGCCGTTTAGGCAGAGTTTATCAAGATTTTGTGCTGCCGGAGTTCGGGGTTTGGCGGCTGTGGGCTTTTGGATGTTCTGCATCTGGACAATCGATCTGAACCCTCTAACTCTAAATACGGGAAAATCCCAAAACCCACACTCTGACGGGAGTTCAAAGGTTACAGGAGTTTGGGGCTTCAGCGTCAGGGCTTTGGGTTTAGAGTTTTGGCATCCTGCGCTTCCCAAAGGAAAGCGGAGTAGGCTTGCCTTGGGTTTAAACTTCAGACCTGTTAAGTTTAGTGTCCTATCATCTAAACCACTAGATGATAGGTCCAAGGCGTGTATGAAAAAAAAACCTCACGACTCAGACAGCTACCGAAGACATCAAAGGACTGAGAAATTATAAGCAGACGGCACTTGCAACTATTGTCCCCGCCCCCCGCCCCCCCCCACGGCAACCACCAATGCAGGTGCTTGTGGCCAGAAGTAACCCGCTGCGAATTAGGTGTAGGGTTTGAAGTTGACGATTTATGGCGAGGTTAGTTGATGTGGGTTCCGCTTTGCATGTGACCAAGTCCTCAAAAAAAACAACAGGCAAGTATTAAGAGAGAGAGCTTCGTATAGCTTCTGCAGCCATGGCCTCCATACTTCACACCTTAATCCTCAACCCTAAACCCTAAACCCTATAAACCTTAATCCTCAACGCTGCAATGCCTTGGCACGATTTGCAAATCGACCCTTAAATGGGATCGGCCTGCAGCTGCAAATCCAAAGCCCCAAGACCCTGCACTTTGCATCCCGAGCTGAAAGCTCCTGCGCATTGTTGTGTAGGGCTCAGGACTAAGGGTGTATAGGGTTTAGGGTTGCTCCCCATAGCACCCACCTCAGCAATGAAGCCGTACTGCAGCTTTAGTAGCCCTGAAAAAGGCAGCCACATTTCTCAGGATCCCTCACACCGACGTCCTTCAAGTGCACGAAGCAGGCAAGCCACTATAAAGGACGGTTGTCCTAAACTCCCTTAACCCTAAACCCTAAACGCCAAAGCCTAAACTCATTTGTCCTTGAGATAGTAAGAGGGGCTTCTTAATCGAGCAGAACAAGTTACCTTGAAGGAGCTGTAAGCGCTTGTAAAGGGGGTTCTGGAAGAGATTCTATGATGTTGGAGGTTTTTCTAATTAAATTAGAGTATGGAGGGTTTGGGATATATCATTGTATACCGTTTAGGTTTTCTGGGGGTAGGACATCATGCAACCAACACTTTAGTACAGAGGCTGCTCTATCTACCTGTCTGTCCGTCTGTGTGTCTGTCTGTCTGTCTGTCTGTCTGTCTGTCTGTCTGTCTGTATGTCTGTCTGCCTGTCCATCTGTCTATCTATGCCTGTCTGCCCATCTATCCATTTGTTGTCTGTCTCTCTACCTGCTCTTGCGAATCCACTCTGCATGTTTCTATCATAGGCGCACTTTTGTACATGTATGGCATTCATTGGCACGCACTAGCACATGCAATGCACACATATCCCGAAGCCCTAGACCAGAAACCCTAAAACTCTAAACCTTACAAGCCCCAAACTCTAAAACACATAAACCCCAAAACCCTGAACCCTCTACCCTAAACCCTAAACCCTCTACCCTAAACATGGGACTTTGCCTTCGAGCAGCAGAGATGGCAGCTCAAATGCAACCCTAATGTGCAGCACAAGCCCTGGTGTCCCCAAAAGATCCCAAGACGCAAGCACGAAGCCTGAAAACCGAAGCCCCCTAAACCCGGAAAACCCGTAAACCCTTCACCCTAAACCCTAAACCCTAAAACCCCTAAACCCTGAACCCTGAACCTGAAGGCAGAAACCCCGAAACCTCCTAGTCCGAAGAAGCCCGAGACTTACCTACTCTGACTAAGCCCTGAACCCTTAAAACCCTGAAGCCCTAAAGCCCTAAAGCCTAAAACCCTAAAACCCTAAAGCCCTAAAAGCCCTAAAACCCTAAACCCCTAAAACCCTAAGACCCTAAAAACCCTAAGTACCAACTCCGACCCTTCAGCCCGACGCTCCTTCTGGGCCGAAGATTTGCTGGCACTACCCAGGCCGGGCCTTTTCGTCTTCTTTTTAAAGCCCGGCTTTAGGGCTTTGGGGGTTTTAGGGCTTTTAGGGTTTTTTGGGTTTTTAGGGTGTTTAGGTTTTAGGGTTTTTAGGGTTTTTAGGGTTTTTAGGGTTTTTTTAGGTTTTAGGGTTTTTAGGTTTTAGGGTTTTAGGGTTTTGGGGTTTTAGGGCTTTTAGGGTTTTTTAGGGCTTTTAGGGTTTTAGGGTTTTTTGGGTTTTTTGGGTTTTTAGGTTTGAGGGGTTTTAGGTTTGAGGGTTTTAGGGTTTNNAGGGTTTTTAGGGTTTAGGGCTTCTTTAGTTGATTTTAGGATCCGAGCCATAAAACATAGGTTCTCCAAAAACTGGTACGACGTTGTTGGGCTTAGGTACGTTTTGGAAGGTCAGGGATGAAGATGGTGGGGCTCGAGGTTTTCAGAGTTTGGAGGATTCGGGCCTTTAGGGTTTAGGG